>JANSMH010000439.1:0-13243 GCA_029299595.1 Grosmannia serpens
ATTGTCGCTTTCGATCCGATAGTCCGCTCCCGACGACGTCGTCGTCGTCGTCGTTGTCCTCCGTGGCTTTCCGTGCCAGAGCCACTTCGGCCGCTCGCTCTTCTGATCTGTCCAAGAGCTGGACCTGCTTGCGAAGCTCTGCGCCCCGCCCGCTTTCAACCTGGGCCGTTTTGCCGGCGGATCCTACGACGTGGGCTACGTAGTAGAAGGATCAGGACCGCGTTTAACGAGAAAGTGGCAGGATCGGCGACCACAGCGACGACGAGTGCGGAATTTAAGAACGGAACTACCACGCCTGCCTGATCTGTGTCGGCCTGCATCCGAATAGGGCGACGAGCCGTTTTTTGCGGCCGTTCTTATTCATAGTATATGGAATAAAGAACAGCCCGGCCGGTGGCTACCGCCAGGATGGCAGCTTTGCTATTGGATGCGCGGCCTCTACAGACCGGTTGGGATGACTGAGACGCGAGAAGCGACGTGCGGGCTTGCCTGCTGGCTCTGGGAGGCGTCCTCGCCGACCCGGAGAGGACTGGGAGGAACTATGCATTCGACGACGACAAGGCAACCTGCGCCAGCCGTAATGTAAGGCCATGTTGGATTGTCCAACCCCTGTCCCTTGTAACATCCACAGTGCATGGCGGGCGGAGTTGGTTCAGGGCTCTCCACACAGAACTCTCTGCCTGGTCTTGTCGATCTGCTAGCAGGCGCTGCCTGGCCCCACAAAACGAGCTCCACCGGCCACTGGTGCCATTCGGCGATGTGTTCTCGTCGAAGCTCAATCCTGAAGCTGAGAGGGCGTTGCAGTCCATTGGCAAAGGAGGGGGGGGGGGGGGGAGAGAAGAAGGAGAAAAAGAGGAGACCTTGAGATTATAGTATTGTGCTACGGAGTGTATTCTTCCCAGATCAAAGTCAGGACTGCCCGTAGAGACACGCCCCACAGGTTCGCAGCAGAAGTTCCAGGGACTCTGCAGAGGACTAGCAGATTAGCAAAAACAAACAAGTAACAAACACAAAAAGCAATTGATAATAGCAATCGTCTCCTGAACAGCCTAAGCCAGACACAGGTCTCTGCACCACACCACGCCATTCTCCAGTGACTTGTGTTTTTCCTCCTGCAGGCTTCCTCCCCTCTCATATCTTTTCTGTCTTGCCACATGCGCATTGTCGGCTGCAGGCTTCGTACCAGCATCTTGCTTTCCGTCCCTGCTGTCTCCTTGACGCTCTGCCGCCTGCCCCCCTCTGGAAGCGAAGGATCGGGTGATGCTTCGTCTGGCAGAGGCTATCCATGATCTGCTATTCGGGCCGCCCAACTTGTCGTGGAGGGCGGCCTGGAGATAAGAGCAATCTCGCAAACGCTATTCCGCAGTCTTGCTTTCCGTCTTCCCCATGTCGGCCTGGTCGCACACATCCGTGCCTTTTAGGATAGACTAACAGGCACACTAACGCAATGAGCCTGTGCAGGCCGCTACTTATCTTCCCCCTTCTTTCCCCTCCATCGCCGATGATAATGACAGCCGCAGCACATGGTGGCCGTGGAGACAGCAGCTGTATCCGACGTGGTTAGCGTTGCCAGAGGCTAGGCATCGAAGAACCGCCGTGTGTGGCCGAGTCGCTGAGACAGCGTGGTGTGATGCTGGCTCTCCTATCCGACAGGCCGTGGAAAGGCCGTGTAGCGGCCGTGAGATGGCCGCGGACTTGTCGTAGACGAGCTGCAGCTACCGCCCGGTCCCAGAGCCAATCATCTGGCCCGACAGTGCGTGGTCCCAGAAATAGGCTTGCCGCCAAAGTCATGGTTACGAGTGCGCGTGCAGACGACTTGGCAGTCCAGCGCAGGGTGGCAGCCCAGCAGAGAGCCACAGAGGCGCGCTAACCACCTAACGGCATTGACAGCTGCAATGCAGCCTTAGTGTGCATGATGGCAGATAAGGGGACCATTGGGTGGTGAGGTGAACGCTCGACCACTGGACCACTGGACCGCCACTCGACCGCTCGACACCCTCGACCATGAAACCGTTGTGTAGCAGACCGCAAAGAAAGAACTGGCTGGGGAAAAGTGGGACGACGGGACGTGTTCTCTTGGCCAGATACGATATGTGGGCAGCATGGCCGTGTTGCGCCGGCTGCGCCTGGTCTCTTCCTGCCGACTGTTTTTGTCACTTTCTCGAAAGGCGGCTTCTGACAGCCTAGCCGGCCAGGCCGTCTTTGTGTGCGCAGGCAGAGAACAAAGGGGCAAGACGAAAACAACAGAAAAAAGAACAAGGAGGCAAGACGGCTGAACTGGGATGCATTTTGCGCTCTTCACAGCAGCGCCTGTGTTTCCCGTTCCCATCAGAGAGCGTCGCGCTGTGCAGTGTCCGTCGCCAGTGTGCAAGCGAGTCCGAGAGACTCGAATGGCGTTGTGACGAGGGGGGGCGAGCAGAGAGCGCAAGTCCAGTGCAAAGGGGATTTGCAGCAGCTGTGGCTGCGACTACGACGACGGCCACAGTACGACTACCACGCCCGTCACATCTCCTGCCAAAGGGGGCGTGGGGATAGCTGCCGTCAGGTGGCCGGAAGGGCAGTTGGACTCGACTCTGTCGTCGGCGACCTTTGTCTCCGGCGCCTGTTGGCGGGAACGCTCTTTGTACCGTCGTCGCCGTTTTGTATCTTACCATTGCCATTCTCGACCCCGACAGCGAAGAGGCACGGCTGAAGAGCAGCTTCCTTCGTTAAGTGGGCGCAAGGCCAATACGGGGGGTGCAGTTGCAAGCGACTCTTTCTTTTTTTTTTCTTTTTTTCAGGTCCTTGTACGCGGCAGAGGCCTCGCAGTCGGTCAGCTCTCACCCGGTCTGCGAGGCTTTATTTTGGGGACGACAGCCTTGCCGGACGGGACAAGTGGCGGTTTGCTGGTGCCATGGGTCCCCCAGGAGGTATTGCAAATGACACATCACATGCCAGTATTCTCCCCCTCCCCCCTCTCGTTGCAAGAACACGAACACGAGCCATAAGAGGAAAGGCATGATGGCGTGCAGCAGCTGACGAGTGTTGGTCACGATGCCATGCATGCGCCGCATTGTGTCGGATGCATCTGTTCCCTGCTTCCACGAGCCTCTGCTCTGCCGAAAATAGATTCACATGCTCAAGAGGACGGCAAGCCGCCACTCGTGCCCTTTCTGGCTCTTGCTCAGAATGTTGGTTCTCCCCTCCAGCCGCACTCTTCCCCGGCGCCTACAACGTGCTGTCGTGGGTAGCATCGAGTCTAGCCTGGCTGCTGGCGCTTCCTACCATCATCTAAGCTAGACTCGGGAGCACATGAAATCTTCAGTGCCCAAGCAGCTGAGCTATTGGGCCCGAGATGATCGATCCCTCTCCCTCCCTCTTCCCTCCCCGGTCACACCCTCAAAGCCTTGTGCAGGTGATGGCATAGGGGCACGGCTGCACTGCAGCCCTGGCCAATGGCGATTTGGCCGTGTCATGGTGAGGAGGGAGGGACAATGTAACCTTGCCCGCAGTCGGCTTCTATTCTTGCCCGCCTGTCGACGGCCACTGCAATGGGCTGGCGTGTCGAGGACGCACAGAGTCAAGGGAGATGCTGGCGTGCCCCTAAAAAACGTGTCGACTCCCCGGGGCTGCTCGTGGTAGGCCACGACGTCGACGAGAACCGGGATCTTGGGAGATGGCGTCTGGTCTTTTTTTTCCCTTGCCTCTGTGGCCAACAGCCCGCGGGGGTGGCACACTCAGCTCTTGTTCCTGGGGGGATGTGCGACCCATCTGCAGCAGGGTGGTCGCAGCGTCACCTCGAGCTGCTACGGAGAAGCCCTCAAGGGACAGCCGCTTTCTCTTTGGGAACACTTTTTCTGCATGTGAGCGCCACCCTATCCCAAAACTGGCCCGGCTGCTATCCCCGGGGGGCCCCTCGTCTGCATCCAGAGGAAGGCATACAAGAGGGACAAACGAAGCAGGGGAGTTGTGAGAATTTCGGCGAGGCCGCTAACAGGGCATGCAGGGGAGGGGGCAGGAAAAAGAAAATAGCAGAGACGACCGTGGCCGCGTCCACCCCGGCTCCCACCTCTTCCTTTTCGTCGCCGCTTCAGCTCCTGCGACGATGCTGGCCCTGACCTCGCGTCGTCGCCACCGTCGCAGCCAGATGCTCCCTGCTTTTGCTATTACTCAGAACAGCCACCAAGTCGACGGCGTGCGGCCGCGGAACTTTCCTCAAAACGCTGCCGCTTCTGTTGGTCTGCCTGCTGTCTGTTCCGGGGCCAACAGCAACACGAGTTTCATAAAATAAAAGGAAGAATAAAGGACAGAAGGCTCCGGCTTTGTCGTTGTGGCCGCCCCTTTCCTCATGCAGCAACTTATCTCCCGGGCACTCGCCTCGAACTGGAAGCTTATCTCCTTGTCGGCGTCGTTCTCTTTCCGTCCTGCAACATCCATTCCCTGTGGGCCAGCGTAGTGCCCGTTCCAGACTGCCGGGTCCAGCCGTGCGTTGTCGCTGAAGAGGAGCCCAGGGATGGGCTGCAGGATTTTTCCTGCCTCACTCCCCCCCCCTTTCTCCCCTTTCGTGCCCGCTCTTGTCCGATTTCTCATTGGCCGTCGTCGGGCGTCTTGGTGTCGTGCCCCAACGCCTTTCGAGATTGGCTGAAACAGGACTGCTGTTGGCCCCAGCATCGCCACCTTGCTGTTCATGGCCGTCCAATCCCGCGTTCGACTAACCTCTGCCAATGTCCTCGTGGCCCATTTGGACAATATTGCCCCCCCCCCCCTCTCGACCGTCTGGTCCTGTCCCGCCACCTGTCCTTGCCGTCTGGCGACGTGTGTCGGATTACTCACCATCCATCTGTTGTTTGACAGGCCCTAAAGTATTTTCCGCTGTCCGGTTGGCTCAATGCTGTGTCCCACTGCTGCCTTACTGGAAGAGGGAAGACTGGCTGTCTTTCCGCCTGATTCACTCAGTAGCGCGAGTCCTGTGGGCCACTACAAAAAAAGGCGCGGGTCTACTGGGTGCGGGGTAATCTGCACACCAAGAGGATCGCGAGTAGTCGTACTCCATACTACTACTCACAGGGAAAGAAGGAGCGACTTTGTGCCAAGCTTGAACGCAAAGCAGAAGGAGCCGTTATATCTCGCAGTCACTAGCCCGAAGGACGTCCATTTCGTGCCTGCACATCTTCTTTGTTCTCGTATCCAAACCTATCTTATTATCTTCTTGGCAGCCTGCATGCAACCGAGCAGCCAACACGACAGAACAAGCCCGGCAAGCCACTCACAGAAATGTCAACGACGCAGCTGCCAACGCCTCCAACAACCGCCTAGCAGCAGCCTCCACAGGCGGACGGTTTCTGACGGTTTCGGCGGCTAGCCCAATAGAAAGGAAGGCTTTCCCTGCATAAAGCCATGCTCAGCGCGACTCTGCATCGCACAGAAGAGGCTGTCCGCAAGCGAGCGCGCCTAGCCGGACGACACGTCTTCGTTTTCCGTTCTAGGCCTCTTTCCGTCGACATTGTCTGCCCCGCCAACTGCACACGCCCCCCTCCCTCTCCGCGTCTATCCCCTGGCCCACGAAGCTCCAACGGCCTTCGTCTGGCGGCGTGCACATGGCCCGTCTTCCTTCGTACGGCGAGGCCATCTCGGGAGGCCATTGGCTCGATATAGTTGCTCCATATGTCGCCGTTTGCGACTACGCTAGAGCCTGTCGTGTGTCTCGCAGCTTCTACGACGAGTTTGCTCCCCGACTCTGGAGCGATCCCCTCCAGACCGTCAGGCTCCTTGGCCTACACCCCCACCAACGTGAGTTTTCAAAACCAGGCCTTTCTCCTTCTCGACTAGTTGGCAAGCAGAGCTGCGTCCTGCAGCTCTCCTTCCCTGCCTTTGTCGAAACTGCCGAGTTGCAGGGCTTCTCGAAAACCCCATGTCTCACTTTCCTAATCGGTTGCCGTGCAGGGAAGTCCCCTGTACTTGACGCGTACTCGTACTTGCCACACACTAGCTGTCAAGAATGGAAGGGCTCAAACTGACGTGCTATGTTCAGATCTGGACTGGTGCCTCTTTTTTGTGACGCGACATTGTGAGACAGTGTGTGCCGCCACAAGGCAGCTGGTCACCTCTCTGGACTTCCGCGGAGTCGCTTCTGGACGCACGGCTTGGCTCGACGATCAGGCTCTCTCGAGAACCATCCGGCTATTCAGCCGTCTTTTTCCAGCTGTCCGCTGCATTTTGCTAGATGGACTGGTGGACTATGATCCTGCCGAATTCCTTCGACCGCAGAACGTAGCTGACTTCTGCCCCGATGGCTCCATGCCCATGCCGTTGATACTGAGCCTAGACCACTGCAATCTGCCGTTACCGAACAATTTCTTCGTGTCGGCATACTGGAAGCAGCTGGTATATCTCGACGTGTCTGAAATCCCAGGCTCCTTGCAAGGCCTGATCAACAATGCATCCTTTCAGCCATCCGTCCTGCCAAACCTCAGGATTTTGAAGATCCGGGGACGTGAGATCAATGATGCTTCGTTGTCGTCTGCCCTCTCTGGCTTTCGAGAATGCTTGTGCAGTCTGGACTTGACGAGAAACAATCTGACAGACGACGTCGTTCGTCTGTTGGCCACCTGCTTTTTGTCTCGTCCATCCGTGCAGACCGAGGCGTACTTTGAAACCGAAGGAAAACTCGCCGTGATCCAGGACGAGGAGGGCAAAGCTGTCCGCTCCGACTGGTTTGGAAGTTTCACTTACGTTGCGGAGTCAGCCTGGAGCTGTGCATTCTCTCACCCAGAACGCCATCTTGCAGATTCTCCTGCTTATGATCCGAATTCCCATTGGCGCATAGGGGGCCGCGAATCCCTTCGAAGTGACCATGTGGACGATGTTAAGGCTATCTTGGCTGGAGGTGTGGGCAAACCCATTCCAGACTGGCATGATGTGCAAGCCATCGAATACCGTCGGACACCTTGTGCCCTGACACATCTCCATCTCAGTGGCAACAAAGACTTTACAGTCAAGGGCCTCAGCCAGCTCTTTCGACAAGCCAAGGGCCATCTAAGACATTTTGACTGCGCTTCTCTCTCGATATCCACACCCCTGAAAACTGGCGCCGGGCTGTCTGGTGTCCTGGGTTGTTCGCATCTCTTCCGCCCGGTCATTGCCTCCAATCTGCAGAGTCTTCGTATCCATCACTCGTTGGTCACGCAGGTACCAACGGTGAGAGACCCATCTATGGGCGCCGTGGAGTGTATTTGGCTCGCCGAGACGATTTTTCGTGAGCGGGCAGAGATTGCTTTTCCCCTAGCCTTCATGCCAGACATGAACCCCAGACTGCAGTCATTGACTCTGACCTGCTTGCCCCGTGTATCCGCCGGTCCTTTGATCACCCGGCTGATCCGCTTCCTGCTGCTCGCTTATGAACAAGAGCAAGCTATCCAAAGCACTGTTTTTTCAAAGTCTCACCGAAGCCCTTCGATATTGAGAGGCCTGAGACATATCAGGCTGGAGTTTGAGGCCGTGCCAACTAGTGCTGATAGGATCACCGGGCTTGATGGGCTGGACACAGGTGCTCTGCTCCGCCCATCCGCTGACGAGTTCAGCTTCTTTGGAGAAGGAGCGTGGGCATCGGAACAAGACAAACTCGAGCGAGACGACGATCTCAGGAGCCACCTTGCAGGTTCCAGCCCGCAGCCTTCGGTCAAGATTGAGCTGAGCGATACTGCTTCTCAGGCAGGGCAGCCGGTCCGCCTTGCCCATTACCCGCTTCCTGGTATGGCGGACGTGAATGGTGTGCATGAGTACATCTGTTCTGCTGTCCGCTGGGGAGATAAGACCACGAGCGTCTCTGTCTGGGTTGGGACGGGCACCCTGGGTGCTCATCGTGCCACGAATGCGTACATGTGCAATCTGGCCAATCCCTCCTTACGGACAGACATAGGACCAGCCACGCCAGATCAGACGGCGGCCGGCGTCCCACCAGGATCGTGTGTCTACAATGCTGCCTGGGACGCTATCTTGTTTACAGAGCCAACGAGGAATCCTCCCAGCCCCAACACCACACAGTTCGGGGCACTCCCGGATGGAATGCGAGATGTCGTGCAGGCGATTCGGCAGTTCCGCACTGGCACCAGGGCTGCTTATGCAGCACACAGACGCGCCAGCCGAGCAGCAGAAGGGGAACATGCCGAAGCAGAGCTGGCGCTACTCCACGAGCACTGGACGGGCAAGCTTGAGATTCTGCTGGGAGGCTGATTGGCCGGTGGCCCGTCGAACGGGCCATGGCGCGCGATAGTGTCCAAGGCGCATCCGTCCTTACTCACGTCTAGGAGCCAACAGGCCGAGTAACGGTTTCCTAGGCGGGCTTGTCTCAGTTCTGTTGGCGGATTTTTCCTCTTTTCCTTCCAGTAGAGGCAAGATGGCCAACATCGTGAGTCTCGCACTTACTAACACCAGCGATAGCTGTGGAGATCCTGGTGATCGGCGCAAAGTACCTTGCGTACGGAGTACAGAGGCCACGATGGACACGATCGCCAGAGAATGCACCGTATACCGAGACGGCTCTAAAGCTACGCTGTCCAGGAGTAGCACGATCTATTAAGTGCGCCATACAAAACGCTATCTGACGGCAGACCAAAGCAAGAGACAACAGTCTAGAAGGGGGGACACGCACAACACGCCGGCAAAACAAATGAAAGGGTGGTCTAGCGGCAGGCATAAGATACAAGGGAAATGAAGTAATTAAGCGAGCGAGGGAGCGGAAACAGTACGACGCTCTGTCAGATGACGATTCCTCTCTGGGCCCAGCCGCGACGTCCCTTCCAGGCGAGGAGCACCAGGCCGCAAGCCAGCCACACGCTCACAGACATGGCCCAGAAGGTCGAGGCATAGCACTGGGTGCCGTAGCAGAGGTTTCCGGCGCCGGCTTCGGGCGCGCTGCGGTTGGCGCCGGCCTGGTAGACGGCCGAGTAGACCAGCCCCCAGAAGGTAGCGCCGAGGGCCGGGAACATGGCGACGATGCCCCAGTTTGTGGCAAAGTTCTCGACGCCCCAGATGACGGTGATGATGATGGGCGTCAGGCTGAAGACGGCGCCATAGCCGGCGCCGACCAGGGCCGACACGACCCAGAAGTGATCGTCGTGGCCCTGCATAGAGCCAGACGCGAGCACGACGAGTCCGGCCGACAGCACCAGCGCAAAGGCCAGCAGAAAGGCCACGCGGGAGATGGACGGGCACCACGACGAGAGGGAGCGGCTGGGACTGGAGCCGCCGGCGCCATTGGCGTCGCCCTCACCGTCCGCCGACAGCAGCGAGCTGGACGACGAGGCCGCGGAGGCGGGTCGCGACGAGAACGGCGAGAAGTCGCCACCGAAGCCGTCGCGGCCGCCCTGCAGGTGCTGCGTCTGCGGGCGCGGCGCCAGCAGGTCGGTCAGCGTGCCCGTCAGCAGGCGCACAATGGTGCTGACGAAACCAACAATGGACACATGGGTGGCCGCCGAGGTGGGACCGCCGCCCAGCGTCCAGACGACATTGCCGGCCAGAGATGGCGGGGGCAGCGGCGACTGCAGGGTCTTGAGGACGGTGCCCATGTTGTTGATGAACGCCTCGCCAGGGCCGATCATGAAGAAGAAGCCGAGGGCGAAGAGCCACATGGTGTGGTCGGTAAGGAAGCGGCGCGTCTCCTCGTTGAGCACCCACTGCTTCTTGAGGTGGGCACGCTCCTCCTCTGCCTCGTCGTCTGCGTCCTTGCTTGGGTCCAGCAGACACTGGTTCGCAGCTCCGTCGTCGTCGTCATCGTCGTCGTCATCGTCGTCGGTGCGGTGGGAGAACGGATTCGAGCGGGCCATAGTGCCGTAGCCGCGGCCGTTGCGACCGCTGACACCGGGGCCGAAGCGGGTGACGCGGCCGGAGAAGACGGGGGCTGTTGCTGTCCCTGCAGCAGCGGAGGACTCGGGGGCCGAGGAGGCAGACGGAGCGGACGGAGCAGACGGAGCGGACGGAGCGGACGGAGAGGACGGCGAGAAGAGGACGCTGCTGTCGAGAAGGCCGCTGCGCTCGAGCTCGTCGACGGCCTCGTCGATCAGCTCGTCCTCGTCGACGACCCGCAGGGTGAAGGCGCCGAGGATGCCGACGACGGAGAGCAGGACGGCGAGGAAGAGGAAAAAGACAAAGACGTCGACGTCGCCACGACGCGGCGGACCGCCGGGCTGCAGCGGCGGCAGGCGCTCGTACAGCACGCGGCTGGCCAGCTGGCTCTGCCACATGCCGCTGAGGCCGTAGGCGGCAATGGGCATGGCGAGGGCGAGACCGCGGTGGCGGCCGCGGCCAAAGTTCTTGGCGCAGGTGGCGACGGCGCTGAGGTACATGCCGCAGGTGGCGATGCCGATGATGACAAAGGCAGCCAGCATGAGGATGTAGGTCCAGGAGGCATCGTCGCCGGCATCGGCCGCGGCCTCGCTGGCGGCCTGGCGATAGACGAGGGCAGCGAGGCCGTAGCCGAGGCCGAAGAGGACGCCGGCCAGCAGCGACAGCGGCGCGGGCCCGGCGCGGTCGCACACATAGCCCATCAGCGGCACGGGCAGGTAGCAGGCGATGCTGGCGGCGATGGCGACGCCGTTGACCTGGAACTGCGAGTAGCGAAGGCGCTCCTGGAAGATGTGGCCGTACAGCGAGAAGACGGTGACGGAGCCGGCACAGAGCGCCGACAGCACGGCCGACACGAAGGCGGCGCGGCGGGCAATCGCGTTGCTGGAGGCGGACGCGCCATGGCGGCGGCGGAAGCGGACGTCGGGCGAAAAGGAGCGGACCGACGAGGAGGCCGAGGAGACGGACATGGTGGAGAGGAAAAGGAGAGGAAGGGCTTCGACTGCGGGGGCGGTCGTGCCAAACGGCCTGGTCGTCTAAACTCGGTCAAGAGGCCTGTGTCGACTCATGGCCTGGCATCCGGGGACGCATTCGGGGCTTTCTTCCGACGCGAGCGAGTGCCGTGGAAACGGTTCGTGATGGTTGCAGCCTTGTTGACGGAGAGCGAAGAGCGAAGTTGACGCGCTAATTCATACGGAGTAAGTTTAAGGTAAGATAACGTGCCCGGGCTTTCTGGGCCTGACATTTCAGGCGTCAACGCCCGTGACGTCCTACCCCGCTGGGCAGCGCCCAGCCCGAATTGGTCTTGCCATTTTGGGCCGTTTTTAATTGCCCTCTTTTTTTTTTCTCAACACCCCCCCCCCCTCCAAAGTCGACCTGCGTTGTGACTCAGATTCAAACAACTCTGTCGGCAGACGTTTCAGGACCGCCGCTCCCGCATCCGTCCTCTCTCTGCAACGTCTGCTTCGCTCCCCAAGGCATGCGCAGTGCCCCGGAATGCAGCTTGGGCTCCCGTCTGCCAGTCCGATAGTCTCGATCGCACGCATAAACGCATTTTCCAGCATCACCGCCACCACAACAGCCGCCGCGACTCGCCGCGCGTTTCGCACGACCGCCCGACCACTCTCCTCTCCCCGAACCGGCCCGAGAGCAGCACTGCTCTCCGCCTCTGCGGCAGCCTTGTCCACGACAGCCCCGCGCCGAGACGACGGACCGGAGCCAACGACACCCCGGCAGCACGACGACGCCAGATACATGGCGACAAAGGAGAAGCAGGAAAGGGCCAAGGCTGCGGCCGTGCAGCTCAAGACGCCCAAGGGCACGCGGGACTGGACGGGGGCCGACTCGATCCTCCGCGACGAGATCTTGTAGGGCAGCCGTTGTCTGTTTCTTGTGTCTGTGCTAACGGCGGTTCCCCCCTGCAGCCAGACGGTCTCGGATGTGTTCAAGCGCCACGGCGCGGTGCCGCTGGACACGCCCGTGTTCGAGCTCAAGGAGGTGCTGGCGGGCAAGTACGGCGAGGACTCGCGGCTGATCTACGACCTGGCGGACCAGGGCGGCGAGCTGTGCGCGCTGCGCTACGACCTGACGGTGCCGTTTGCGCGCTGGCTGGCCATGAACAAGGTGCAGCAGTTCCGGCGCTACCACATTGCCAAGGTGTACCGGCGCGACCAGCCGGCGGTGGCGCGCGGCCGGATGCGCGAGTTCTACCAGTGCGACTTTGACATTGCGGGCCAGTACGACCGCATGATCCCCGACGCCGAGGTGCTGCGCGTGGTGCACGAGGTGTTTGCGGCGCTGCGGGAGCCGATCGTGGTCAAGCTGAACCACCGGCAGATCCTGGACGGCATCTTTGCCGTCGCGGGCGTGCCGGCCGACAAGATCCGCACCATCAGCTCGGCCGTGGACAAGCTGGACAAGCTGCCGTGGGCCGAGGTCCGGAAGGAGATGGTGGAGGAGAAGGGCCTGGACGAGGCGGTGGCCGACCAGATCGGCGACTACGTCAAGCACAGCGGCGACATTGCGGCCGTGGTCGCGCTGCTGCGCGCGGACGCGCGGCTCTTTGCCGACGCCAACATCCAGCAGGGCGTCGCCGACATGGAGCTGCTGGCGACGTACCTGGCCGCCTTTGGCGTGCCCGCGAGCTCCGTCTCGTTTGACCTGTCGCTGTGCCGCGGGCTGGACTACTACACGGGCCTCATCTTTGAGGTGGTGGTGGCCAAGCCGGCAGCCGAAGCAGCAGATGCGGCAGCAGCAGCGCCCGAGGCCAAGAAGAAGAGCAGGAGCAAGGCGGCCGAGGAGCCGCAGGTGGGCAGCATCGCGGCGGGCGGGCGCTACGACAACCTGGTGGGCATGTACGGCAAGACGCAGATCCCGTGCGTGGGCATCTCGTTTGGCGTCGACCGCATCTTCACGCTGCTCAAGGCGCGGCGCGAGCAGGAGACGGGCCGCCAGCGCGTGCGCGAGACGGACGTGTACGTCATGGCCTTTGGCGCCGGCGCCGGCTTCAGCGGCCTGCTGACCGAGCGCATGCGCATCGCCCGTCGCCTGTGGGACGCCGGGATCAAGGCCGAGTTTGTCGCCAAGACCAAGCCGCGCCTGCCCGCCCAGTTCAAGGCCGCCGAGGACGTCCCCCTCGGCGTCATCCTCGGCGAGGACGAGCTGGCCCAGGGCCAGGTCCGCCTCAAGGTCCTCGGCGCCGCCGGCGCCGCCCCGGCCGACGCCGACGACAAGGACCGCGGCCAGCTCGTCGCCGAGGAGGACCTCGCCGCCGAGATCAAGAAGCTGCTCCTGTAAGGGGGGGGGGGGGGGGGGGGGGAAGGGGCAAACAAAACGAGGAAAAGGGGCCGACGCATCGGAGCGTGGTGAATAGACCCTTTGGAGGCAGAAAAAAAAAAAAAAGAAAACAGGAAAAAGAAGAAAA
>JANSMH010000440.1:0-13236 GCA_029299595.1 Grosmannia serpens
CGGGGGGCGGGGGGGGGGGGGGGGGGGGGGGGGGCGGGGGGGGGGGGGCGGGGGGGGGGGGGGGGGGGGGGGGGGGGGGGGGGGGAGGGGGGGGGGGGGGGGGGGGGGGGGGGGGTGGGGGGGGGGGGGGGGGGGGGGGGGGGGGGGCGGCTTTGGGTGGACGTCGTAGCTGGAACAGCTGGCTGGTCCGGTGGCCGACACGTGTGAGGGAGCGAGAAGGGGAGAGGCAGGATGGATGGCAGAAGAGACGGGGAGAGGCAGAAGAGGTTTTTGATGAAGGAGGACGGAGGACAGAAGAGTCGAAAAAGGGAGCGGAAGGAGAGAGACACTATGCGGCAGCTTTATGGCGGAAGCTTGGGGCAGCAAAGGCCGAATAAAGCAAGGGCGACTGAGAAGGAGAACGGGGAGATTTGACGCCAGGCAGTTGGCGGTGCCGGCTATCTTACCTGGTTAGGCCGTTGTGTGTCCGGTCGTGCCTGCCAGAAGGAGGTGAGGTTCGTCGAGGCGCTTTTTCGGGTGGCAGAGATGACAGACGGCTCGGAAAAAGGAATTTATATTAATCTATTTCTCGCATGCTGATCGCAGCTTACGCTTGTCCGGGCTGCAAGCAACGTTCCGTGCGTGTTTATTCTGCATTTTATCTCTGCTCCCTTACCTTTTTTCCTCTTTTTTCCTCTTTATTTCCCCAACGCCTTCTGGCTCCTGCTGCCCTCTGCTATCGGTGCCCCTCCATCCTTGCTGTATGAGTAAGAGCTGCCAGACTGGCTCCGCCCTGCGTCGACCCGTTCGCCGGCCCTGCCCTCTCGCTTTTCCTTTCTTCTTTCGGGCTGCCACGTCCTGATGCCAACTTTAAATTGTCGCGACAGCACAGCCGACGAGACCGTGCCGGTCGCAAGGATGCCGACGCAGCATCGAACCACCAGAACGATGGCCGGCTCGGTCGCCCTACATCCTCCCCTCTCCTCACCCCCCTCTCGACACGACCCATGCGCAGTCCCTGGATGATGCCCAATCGTCCTGCCGGATGTGCGTCGTGACCAGGGAAGGACAGCAGGTCACGGCCGGCCTATGACGTTGTGGCTTGCACGTTTCCGCCAGTGAGATGGGCCCTGCTGCCCCCGACCACCAGCCCACCGTCCAAGGTTGTGATTGACGGGCCAGCCGAACGGGAGGGATCGCCACCAAGTTCCTGGCAGACGGCCGCATGCCTTATTTTAATTGTGATTCTAGCATTTTAGCCCTGCTCCTGTACTATGTATGCGGGCTCCATGGGCTCCATCTGCTCCATCTGCTCCATCTGCTCCATTCGCTTCCTCGCCCATGTTCCCCATTGTTATAGAACCTGAAACGCCGGCATCCAGGTGGAAGAACGAGTACGAGTCTGCACGAATGCGTGTTCTTGGGCACGCCGGCTCTGCGGCATTAGCCCTGCGCCTGTCGCACTCTCTGCTGACATTGCTGCCCTGCCGATCCTGATTGCTCGGCCAAGGCGTGCCGCATCGATGACGACCTCGACAGCGCCCTTGCTGCGCAGATTGCAGGACGGACTCATGATGTGTCGTTATCTCGGTGTCATTCTCGCTTCTCGCCGTCGCCACTAAACTCTATCTTGTTTCATTGTCCTTGCTGTTTCCAGTTTTCTTGTCTCTGCTCCGGAGGCCTCCTTGGCGGCAGAACGCCGTCGTTGTCGGGCAGGACAGCCGGAGCGCCTGCGGCAGCCGAGCAGGACCCGTCAGCGCTCTGGCCCGGCATGGCAGAGACCAGAGGCGCCTGAGCAGCAGCACAGCTACATAGTACAGCGGCCGTGTATTGGGCCCTCTTGTGCAGCAAGACTCTGCAGCAGCATCCGGCCGCCAGGAATAGGACGGGAAAGACGGGACGACGCAAGGGAACGGATAAGCCAGACGCCACAGTATCTTACCATGTATCTTACACAGCCATACATAGTAGGGACAGCCTGCAGCCACAAACCTAAAGCCACGATCCAGATGCTTGGGTCGTGGGGTCCAGGGGTTCTGTCTGCGACGAGAAGTCACGAGCTCCGGTCTGAGCTTTCTGCTGAAACATGTCGGCTCAGACGGAACTTGTTTTGACGACACCCGGCCTCTTGTCCGTGCTCACCGCCTGCTTGCTGTTTGCTGTCTGCTGCTTGCTGTTTGCATGCTCCTGCTCGTACTCGTACGCAAGCAGCAGCACAGCAACACAGCAACACCCCCTATGCCAACTCATCGGGCACTCACCGTTCGGCCCTCACCGTTCGCCTCAGTCAGCCCTCCCCTAGGCAGCAACTGTTTTCTCCCGCCCCCGCTATAAGCTAGTGCTGTCCGCCTATTGGCCCGGCGTGGATCAAACCCGCGCGCTGTCTACGTGAGACGCGGGCTGTGTTGTGTGCTGCCTGCTGTGCGATACTATGTACAGCCTGTGGCCCGAGCTGGACGGCCAAGGCGCCAACGCCTGGCTCGGCCAACCAGCAGCCAGGGCGAACCACTCCAGCCCCCTTATCTCGCAACGCCTGCTTCGCCCACATGTCCCCGTCCCGCCCTCTTCACTCGCCCAATCGACGTAATCGCGCTATCACCCCATTCGCTAGCGCCGGCCTGTCGCTGGGTACTCCGTCGGTGCAAACTCTGCGCTGCGCTACCTGCCAAGCGATCGCCATTGCCACTTGCTTCAACAGCTCTGCTCTGTACAGTGATCCTAGAAAGAAACAGCGCATTTCGCCCGTCTCGTCATTTCGCCTCCTCTCTCGGCAACCTCCTCCCTCTCTTCTCCTCCTCTCCCGCGCTCTCCGTAAACACGTCGATATCAGCTGGCCTGCCCTCTCGCTACCATTGAGCCCAGACAACCTGCTCGCCGAGTCCCTGCTGTCGGATTCTTTATTTTATCGTCTCCTACTACACCTAGTCGCTTCTCGGTTTTCCTAGACGGAGATCGTCCTGTTTATCCACAATCACAACCACAACCCCGACTGAATAACGTCATCCGACTGCGACCTCTGCCGCCGCCGCCGTCCGGCCGCCTCGACTCGCCATGGCCGACTACATCTCGGCCGTCTCCGAGATGCCGTTATCCACCATGAAGTCGCACTCGTCTCACCCGTCCCTGGGCCACCTGACGCTGCTCGTCTTCGAGGCCGTCATGGAGGTCGTCTGTGTCAGCCTGCCGGGATACATCATCGCCCGGCTCGGCCACTTTGATGCGGACAAGCAAAAGTTCCTGGCGAACCTGAATGTCATGCTCTTCACACCCTGTCTAAGTATGGCCATCCTTCTTTTCCTCTTGTCAGCAGCAGGAGCGGACAACTGGCTAACCTGTCCGCAGTCTTCACAAAGCTTGCATCCCAGCTGGATGCCGACAAGTTCTCCGAACTGGGCATCATCCCCGTCATCTTTGTCGTCATGACTGCCGTGTCGTATTGCGCGTCCGTCACCGTATCCAAGGCGTTCGGCCTCAACAAACGCGCCTCCAACTTTGTCACGGCCATGGGTGTAAGTCGGCTCCGCGTCTTCCCGGACTCTCAATATTCCTGCATGCTAATACGCGTCTCCCGTGCAGGTCTTTGGCAACTCCAACTCTCTCCCCATCTCGCTGGTGATCTCTCTGTCCCAGACGCTGAAGGGCCTCCACTGGGACAAGATTCCCGGCGACAACGACGACGAGGTCGGTGCCCGCGGCATCCTGTACCTGATGATCTTCCAGCAGCTCGGCCAGCTTGTGCGATGGAGCTGGGGCTATCACGTCCTCCTGGCCCCCAAATCCAAGTACGAGGAGTATGCCCAGGTCACGGCCGAAGAAGGCCTCTACCGCGACTCGATAGACTCGGCCTCCTCGGTGGACGGCCGTCCAGCTCTCATCATCGCCGATAACATCGACGCGGAACCGGAAGACATTCCGCACAGCCCTACCAGCGAATCATCCTTCACCTTTGAATCGTCTGGCCGGACGCCGGTGGGCCCGCGGTCGCGTGGCTCGTTTTCCGAGACCGATGCGGAAGACGACGACAACCTGAGCCTGAGCCAGAGCCAGAGCCAGTACTCGTCGCGGAAGCGGTCCAAGTACCACCACGCCAATGGTTCTCAACACCCAAACTTCCACAGCCTTCCCAACGACGACCTGGCACACGGCATCATGTCCTTCCCGCACATCCGCAGCATCACCGACGCAGACACCCCCTCGAGCATGCAGGCGTTCCAGGCGCGCCTCCTACGCCGCGGCCAGAAAGCGTCCAAGGCCATGGCGTCCAGGCTGAACACGGCGTTTGAGTCCCTGCCGCCCTCGGTGCAGACGGCCCTGCTGGCGGTTCGGCGGATCTGGCTGCGCGTCTACAACTTCCTCTGGGACTTTATGAACCCGCCGCTGTGGGCCATGCTCATTGCGGTCGTGGTTGCGTCGTCCCCGAGCCTGAAGCATCTGTTCTTTGCAGAGGGCTCGTTTATCAACAACAGCGTGACGAGCGCCGTGTCGCAGAGCGCAGGCGTGGCCGTGCCCATCATCCTGGTGGTCCTCGGCGCCAACCTGGCGCGCAACACGCAGAATCTGGAGAGCAACGACGCGGAGGAGGCCCGGATCGGGAAGAAGCTGCTCGTCGCGTCTCTGATCAGCCGCATGCTGCTGCCGACCCTGCTGATGGCGCCCATCCTGGCCCTGTTTGCCAAATACGTGCCGATCTCTATCTTGGACGACCCGATCTTTGTCATTGTCTGCTTCCTGCTGACGGGCGCGCCGAGCGCGCTGCAGCTGGCGCAGATCTGCCAGATCAACGGCGTGTACGAAAAGACCATGTCCAGGGTGCTCTTCCAAAGCTACGTCATCTGGATTCTGCCGTCGACGCTGATCCTGGTCCTGTGTGCCCTGGAAGTGGTGGAATGGGCGAAATAAGCATGCTCTGTCCCACACTGCGCTCCCTCTCCTGAGCTCTGCGTTGGGCCTATTCTAGACTGGCACGCCCGGCTTTTTCCTCTCTCGTTTTTGGCTTTCTCTTGGAGGATTGTTTATTCTGCGTCCGCATCCTTGGAATCGGCGTTTTTCAACTTCTGTTTAACGGTTTCGGATTGTGTCGGATTGTTTCGGATTATGATTTCTGGGTTTCTCATGAGTTAGGTGCTCCCTAACAGCGACATAGCTATGCGGTTTGCGAGCGACACGAGGCAGACAACGGTAAATCGTAGCTTCGACAACAGGGTACAGACAAAGCCGTGTTGGCGAGCGGAGAATGTAAGATAGCCACGAATGCATGCCTCGTGATCCCGCCGACAGTACATATATTATGGCCCAACCAAGTGGCTGCTCTTTTCTATAGGGATAAAGAACATTGAGTAATGATAACGGAGCGTCTCTCGAGATGGAAGCGAGGCGTAGTCGACCCAGACTTGTCGCCCCGAAGCTGGGGAGACAAGAGGCAAGGGATGCCAGGACCGTCGTTGTTTAGTACTCTCCGGCAACGCCGTTGATCATGGGACTGCTCTGCTGGGCGTCTGGCGCCGGCGCCAGCACCCAGTCCCGGACCTGGCCCTTCCAGTCGCTGATGCGGACGTCGTGGATGTCGACGACGATGACGCGGACCTCCTCGCCGGCAACGAAGCGCGGGTCGGCAGCGGACGCGGCAGCATGGCCGGAGCCGGCGTGTGCAATCTGCTGGTGGATGCGGCGCTCGTCGGGGCCGACGGGATCGGCGTCAAAGGTGTTGTTGGCGAGGTGCTGCTGGCGGTAGCAGGCCTCCTCGGGGGAGCCCTGGGGCAGCACGCGGGCGGTGCCGTTTATGGTGGCCGAGATGGACGAGACGGCGGCCGTGTTGAGGTTGAGCAGCAGCGTCGCCAGGCTGGACGGCTCCGGAGGCCCGCCGCCGTGGACGCCGCCGCCGGGGCTGCCGCCGCTGCCGTCGTCGCTGGTGCCGTCCGTCGACAGGCGCCGGGTCAGCGGCCGGTGCGACACCCAGTCGTGCACGAGCAGAGACACGTTGGGGTTCGCCACAATGTTGTGCGTCTTCTTGCTGGCCGGGTTCGTCGTCATGACAATGACCGGACGGGCCCCCGGCAGGTACGTGTAGTTCATCAGCGACACGTGCGGCACGTTGTTCACACAGGTGGCCAGGTGCAGCTGGAGGCAGAGCACGGCGGTCAGCAGATGGGAATGCCTCGACGACGATAGCAACAGCCACAGCGGGACGGCCTCACAAAGCGGGCGTTCTCAAGACATTGGACAACCTCCGAGGGCAGCGAGGCGGTCGTCTGCTTGTTGGTGTCCCCGTCAGAGGCTTCGTAGTTGAGGGGAATCTGGTCCATGGTGGAAGAGGCGTGTTCTTCTGGCAATTGGAGTTGTTGTCAGTCGAGTGGTTTGGCAGGCAGAGAGTGATGCTCCCAATCAGGCGACGATGCTGGGAAAAAGACACTGCGTGGGGCAATGCAGATAGCGGGGTTTTGGGGAAGAAAATACCTGATACTTGAATATCGGGCACCACATGACGTCAGGGCCTCCCAACCACGCCGTGAGAGCAGGGCGTATGTCGGAAATTCCATGAGGGGGGTCTCCTTGCACACCTCGCGCAGCCGGGACGTGTTTCGTGTTCCGCTTGGGTCTGTGAAGACAAGTCTGTGCTGGCCAGGGATTTTACCCCGTATTTTGGCGTATGCTACCCCATGTTTATTCGATCGTCCGCGACGACCTTCCCCGTTTTATTAGCTCGGCTGCGGCTACATTCGGCATGTAACCAGCACCTGCAGCGAGAGGGGAGGAGAGACACAAAGGCAAAAAGCAGAAGGGACCGCTCCTGCCGTCGGTGCCGCTGCCAAACAACAACGCCTCGACTTCCCCAGTCGCCAGCATCGACACCTGCAAATCTGCGTCTTTCTTCCTCTCTCCAACACGACAACCATGCGACCTCTCAAGCGAGCGGCACACGCCCGGCTGCCACTGCGGCACCCAATGCGGCTCCTGACCTCGACGACAACAGCAGCAGCGGCAGCAGCAACACAGGCCTCCACGACAGGCATCCACGCAGACTCCCCCTCGTCAGCGACAGGCTCGGTCGGCTCTCTGCTCATTGCCAACCGCGGCGAGATCGCCCTGCGCATCCACCGCACGGCCGCTCGCATGGGCATCCCGACGACGACGCTGTACACGGCCGTGGACGCGGGTGCTCAGCACGCACAGGCATCGCCCCGCAGCCTGGCCCTGGGCTCGTATCTCGATGGCGACAAGATCATTGCGCTGGCACAGCAACACGGCATCCGGGCACTGCATCCGGGCTATGGCTTCCTGTCGGAGAACGCCGCCTTTGCCGAGCGCTGCGCAGCCGCAGGCATCACGTTTGTGGGCCCGCCGGCGCAGGCCATGGCCGACATGGGCGACAAGGCACGCAGCAAGGCCATCATGCTGGCGGCCGGCGTGCCGTGCGTGCCGGGATACCACGGACCGGATCAGACGCCGGAGCAGCTGGCAGCCCACGCGGCCGAGGTCGGCTACCCGGTGCTGCTCAAGAGTGTGCGCGGCGGGGGCGGCAAGGGCATGCGCATCGTGCAGACGCCAGACGAGTTCGAGGCGCAGCTGCGAAGCGCGCGGGCCGAGGCGCGGGCCAGCTTTGGCGAGGGTGGCGAGGTGATGCTCGTGGAGCGGTATATTGTGCGGCCGCGCCACGTCGAGGTGCAGGTGTTTGCCGACAGGCACGGCAGCGCGGTGGCGCTGGGCGAACGCGACTGCAGCGTGCAGAGACGGCACCAGAAGATCCTGGAGGAGTCGCCGGCGCCAGACCTGGGCGATGCTCTGCGACACGACCTGTGGGATCGCGCACGCACGGCTGCACTTGCTGTGGGCTATGTCGGCGCGGGCACGGTCGAGTTCATCCTCGACCGCGACACGGGCGACTTCTTCTTCATGGAGATGAACACGCGGCTGCAGGTCGAGCACCCGGTCAGCGAGCTCGTCACCGGCACCGACCTGGTCGAGTGGCAGCTGCGCGTGGCCGCCGGCGAGCCGCTGCCGCTGACGCAGGACGCCATCGAGGCGCGCATCGCCGACCGCGGCCATGCCATCGAGGCGCGCATCTATGCCGAGAACCCGGAGCGCGACTTCATGCCGGACTCGGGCTGCCTCGTGCATCTGGCCACGCCGGCGGTGCACCCCGTCGGCACCAACAACGAAGATGCCGACGTGCGCATCGACGCCGGCTTCGTGCAGGGCGACACCGTGTCCGAGGCGTACGACGGCATGATCGCCAAGCTGATCGTGCGCGGCGCCGACCGCGAGCAGGCCATCCGCAAGCTGGAGCTGGCCCTGGAGGAGTACGAGGTGGCCGGGCTGCACACCAACATCGAGTTTCTCAAGCGGCTGTGCCGTTCGCCCGCGTTTGTGGCCGGCGACGTCGAGACGGGCTTCATCGACAAGTGGCGCGAGGAGCTGTTTGCGCCGCACGTTGTGGCTGACGAGACGTATGTGCAGGCCGCACTGGCCTTGTTCGTGGCTGCGCAGTCCGCCGGCCTCGGCAGCAGCACGACCGCATCCAGCCTGCACGGCCAGCCGCTTGGGTTTGGCGATGCCGACGGCGGTGGCACGGCCGAGCGCAGCTTTGCGTTCGAGGTGGTGGACGCCTACAGCGACCGAGCCGGCGACGTCGTGCAGGTGGCGCTGACGCAGACGGGGTGGCGGCGGTTCCGAGCGCGCGTGTCGTGGCGGGGCGACAAGCCGGAAAGCGGCGAGGCTGCAGATGTCCACACGTACGACGACGTCGTGCTGGACTCGTCGGCCGTGGAGCGCAGTCCGGCGGATGCCACCATGACCACCACGACCACCAGGCTGACGTCGTTCTTCCCCACGACCCGCGCAGCCGCCACGGTGGTGCAGCAGCAGCAGCAGCAGCAGCAGGCCGACGATGTCGGGCCCGTCCAGCTGACCGTATTCCAGGGCGGCGCCAAGACGGAGCTCAAGCTGGCGCCGCCAACGTGGTACGGCAAGCTGCGTGGGAGCGACGAGGCTGCCGGGCTGTCGGTGGTGGCGCCGATGCCGTGCAAGATCCTGCGCAACGAGGTGTCTGTGGGCCAGGCGGTCGAGAAGGGGGCGCCGCTGGTTGTGTGAGTTCTCGTCTCCTTTCTGATGCATTCCTTATTACGACTCCTAACAAGCCTCAGGATCGAATCCATGAAGATGGAGACGGTCATCCGGTCGCCGCAGCAGGGCGTCATCAAGAAGCTGGCACACAAGGAGGGCGACATATGCAAGTCAGGAACCGTGCTGGTGCTCTTTGAAGAGGCCGAGGAGACTGGGGAGAAAGAGGCAAAAACATAGATTGGATGTGAAGAAGATGCGGGATAAGATTAGAGCATAATTGACCGAGTCGGACGCTCCTTCCGGCAGGGTGTCTGAAAACCACGTACGCGTTCTGGTCGCGCCTTCCAGCAAGACAGGCAACACGACATTCACTCAGAGGCTCCTTCTCCAAGTATTTCCAAACGCAAAAGTCCATATTATCGTCTTCATATACTGCCGCTATGCCAATCTCTCTCCGATCCCGTCATGTCCAAACCCAAACTCGTTACCAAAAACACACAAGACGCCGTTTCTATGCTGTGAGTCCAAGAGTCCAATGCACCCGCGACCGACCGCCCACGGTCTCTGCTATGCGATCCCGGCGAGCCCGGCCGCGACGCCGTCCAGGCCGAAGCCGGCAAAGCCCTCCTCGACGGACCAGGGCTTCTCGGCAGCGGTGGCAGCGGTCTGGCCGTGCAGCACCTGGCAGGCCCGGCCGACGACGAGCAGGCCGGGCGGGCGGCTGCCCTCCTGCTCGATGGCGGCGGCCACGTAGGCCAGCGTCGTGCGGATGACCTTTTGGTCGGGGCAGCTGGCCCGCTCAACGACGGCACAGGGCGTGTCGGCCGGCCACAGGACGCGATGCTGCTGCTGGGAGTCCAGCCGCTCGGCCGCGGTCAGCGCGGTCAGCTCGGCCACGAGGCCGCCGATGCGGTGCAGCGCCATCAGGAACACGGTCGTGCGCGACGGCCGGAAGCCCGGCGGCCGCGGTGCCGCGCCCTTTTTGCCCGTGCCGGTGCAGATCAGCACCTGGTCGGCGGCATCGCGATGCGTCGGCGGGATGCCGGCAAACAGCGGTGCCGACAGGGCGCTGGTCACGCCCGGCAGCACGACGATGGACGCGGCGCCAAAGCCCGCCGCCCGCAGCCGCAGCACCTCCTCGCCGCCGCGCCCGTACACAAACGGGTCGCCCTGCTTGAGCCGCAGCACCACGCGGCCGGCCCGCGCCGCCGCCACCGCCGCCGCCACCAGCTCGTCCTGCGCCGCCTCGGCGTTGCCCGGGAACTTGCGCGCAATGGCCACCTCCGTGTGCCGCGGGATCAGGTCCAGCACCCCCTGCGGCACCAGCTTGTCCGCCAGCACCAGGTCGGCCGACAGGATCGCCTGGTGCACGGCGCGCGTCAGCAGGTCCGGGTGGCCCGGGCCCGAGCCGGCCAGGATGATGGTGCCCGTGCAGCTCGGCGGCTGTGGCGCGTCCAGAGACGGGCTGTCGGCAGCAGCCGCCTGGCCGTACGCCTGCAGCAGCGCGTCGGCATCGGCCGCGCTCACGCCCGCCAGCCGCTTCAGCGGCCAGTACTCGCACATCTGCGCGAGCCAGCGCATGCGCCGCGTACGGGCGGCGTCGGCGTCTGTCTCCGAGACCAGCCGGTTGAACGTCGCGCTCTGGTCGGGCGTGTCGTCCGTGTCCACGGCGTTGGCCACGCCGGCTGTTTCTTCTGCCTCCTCTGCCGGTTCTGTCGGTCCTGCCGGCATGGCCGACGCCGTCTCGCCCCGGTCCTCGGCCTGGATCCGTCGCCGCAGGGCGCCCAGCCGCGCACATGCGTCGCCCAGGCCTGCCGGCAGCGATGCGGCCACCTCGCGCCGGATCCGCGCCGCCAGCCGACAGCCGCTGCCGTTGGTGGTCACGCCGATCTGCAGCGGCCCGTCGGCGTGCGTGGACAGCAGCGCAAACGAGCACAGCCGCGGCTGGTCGGCGACGTTGACGGGAATGCGGTGGCGGCGGCAGAGCCCGGAAATGTGGCCGGCCAGCGTCTGTTCCGGAGACGGGTCCTCGGTGACGAACACGGCATCGACGACACGGCCGACGTCGGCGCGCCCGAGCGTGAAGAGCTGCTCGTCTTGGAATGGGGAACGGATCCACGGCACCGAGCCCGAGTCGATGTGGCGCTGCAGCGCTGCCGGGAGGGAGCCGCCGGGACAAGGGCTGCCCGACGTTGACGCTGCCGCCTCGCCCTTGGAGGGCGTCGGGGCCACCAGGATCGGTATTGCGCCGACCGCGATGCTCTGGCCGCAGCGCGTGGCTGCCAGCGGGTTTGCGCCGACGATGAGGTGGACGTGGGCACGGCTGTCGACGGCGGCCAGCAGGGAGTTGTGGTAGGCCATGGTGAGAAGGGGGGGGGGGAGGGGGGGTAAGAGAGAGTTAAGAGAAGAGAGAGATGGAGCAGAGACGGTTGCTGGACAAGAGACGTTGCTAGACAAGATGCACGTTGACTTTCACTGGTTCCTCTCGCTGCCGGACTGCCTATTCGAACCGTCTCGGTGGCATCACACGCGGTAGAGTCCAACACGGAAACAGGACGGAAGAAAAAAAGAAAAACAGGAGCGCTGCAGGCTCTACAAGTAGTCGCGATAACATGTGCTTCGTCGGCGTCGCTTTTTCCGATTTTGCCTCTTGTCGCCAAAGATACAGCGGCTGGCCAATAGTAGACCTGCTGATAGGCCTGTTTCGCACGCTGTTGGCAGTCAGCAGCACCATTTTTCCGCACTAAAACTGACGCCATAGCTCAAGTGGGGTCGCCGTCCGTTTTATCCAGTCCCGCGGAGCTGCAGGCGGAGATCCTTCCCTATGCCGCCGCAAATATGCATTTCCGGACGTCCCAAGTCGTTTGAGCCTCGTCCGACGTCCAACGGTGCACACGTGACCTTCACCGACATCTGCACGGAATACATAGAATGACTCTTCGGATATGTATTTTTTTTTTAATTCCACCTTTTGCCCAGAAGACCGGCCAGCACCTACTTCTCTCCCCCTCAGATGCGAAGGAGCCGCAGCACAAACGACAGGTCGCCGACGGCCTGCTCCTCCTCGACGATCAGGGCCTCCTTCTCGGCCACCTCGCCAGCCGACGGCTGCAACGTGCCGCGCAGGGCGGTCCGGAAGATGGTCTCGTGCGACCCCACGACGGCGGCCAGGTCGACATTGTCCGGGTTCGCGAGCACCCGGTAGTGCATCAGCACGTCGTCCGCCGGCACCAGGCCGGCCTTTTTGCGCAGCCGCTGCACGCGGTTGATAATCTCGCGCGCCAGGCCCTCCTCGACCAGCTCCGGGTGCGGCGTCGTGTCCAGCAGCACAATCATGTCGTCGGCAAAGCCCGGCTCCCAGCTCGGCCCCCCCGTCTCGCCCTCCTTCTTGGCGCCGGCAGCAGAGCCGGCCTTGGCCGCGTCGCTCAGCACGCGCACAATCGAAATGTCGTTCTCGCCCAGCTCGATGCCGCCCACCAGCACCTTCTTCTCGGCCAGGAAGCGCCGCAGCTCCGCCTGTGTCAGCCCCGGCAGCGCCTTCTTGACCATCTGCACGTCCTTCTTGAGCTTCTTGCCCAGCGTCGGCCAGTCCACCCGCGCCTCCAGCTGGATGCCGTACTTTTCCTCGTCCTGCGACAGCACCACGTCGCGCACGTTGAGCTCCTCCTTGACGTACGAGCTGAGCGAGTCCACGTCGTCCAGGATGTTCTGGTCCGCAATCACCACCACCGACAGCAGCGGCATCTTGAGCGACGCGTTGCACCGCTCGCGCGCCGTCCGCGCCAGCTGGATCACCTTCTGCATCGCCGCCACCTTGCGCTCAATCACCTCGTCGAACAGCGACTCCTGCACCGTCGGGAACGGCAGGAAGTGCACGCTGCGGTCGTCCTTGAACGCCCCCAGCGCCTCCTTGCTCAGGTACGGCTTCAGCAGCCCGTAGATGTGCTCCGTGATGAACGGGATGAACGGCGCCAGCGCCCGCGTCAGCGTGAACAGCACCTGGAACAGCGTGTTCATCGCCGCCGTCGTGTCGTCCACGCCCAGCCCGGCGCTGCCCTTCAGCCGCCGCCGGTTGAACCGGATGTACCAGTTGGTCAGCTGCTCGATCGACGCCAGCAGCCGCGGCACCACGGTGTACAGCCTCTGTTTCCTCGTTAGCAGCCTGCGCACGAACAGCTATCGGGACCCCGGGGGGGG
>JANSMH010000441.1:0-13200 GCA_029299595.1 Grosmannia serpens
AAAAAAAAAAAAAAAAAAAAAAAGAAAAAAAAAAAGAAAAAAGAAAAAAAAAAAAAAGGGAAAAAAAAAAAAAAAAAAAAAAAGAAAAAAAAAAAAAAAAGAAAAAAAAAAAAAAAAAGGAAAAGGGATAATAAAAAAAAAAGGAAGAAGGTGTAGAGTATAAAAGGGGGACGTTAAAGGATAAGGTAGCTATTTATATACAAAGTAAAAGCTTATAGGCAATAATAAATGCGCTATACCTTATTAGCCTAACACTAAACCTAAAAGGGGAAACAGTATATTTGTATATACACAATAATTATAAGACCTACCCTATATATCTTTTTGTTTATTATTGTACTATAGCACTAATAGCAACAACTATAGTAGTAATAGCAAAAAGGCTAATGCACTTTTAAACAGGAATCTTCTTACCGTTTTAATAACGCCTTATTCTTTTTAATTTTTACAATAATATAAGTATACTAATTTATATATGCTTGTAGCTAAGGAGATATAGGGAAGGTTGTTTAACCTACCTTAAGCCTTACGTTTACTTTAGTTATCTTGCAGCGGTAGTATGGCTAGCTTAGCTTGTTTGTGTTAACACTTCGCTAGGCCGCCACTATAAATATAGTACTAAAGAAGAGAAGCTAGTAGCATAGTTTGCTTTAAGCAAGAGCACTAAAAGTAGCTTTGTGCTAGCTTGTTTACGCTACTTAGAGTTATATTTAACTAAATGTCTTACGCTAAACAATAGCAGCACCCTCCTTTATAAGGGCAACGGCATTTGCATTAAAGATTGCGTTAAGAAAACAAAGGAATAAGACTATTATTAAACTTATACAATTACACCTACTGTTACGTCTTCCTCCTTTCCTTTAGTAGACTCCTTGCCTTAGTTAAATCCTACTTTAAAGACCTATTTTGTTCTATTAATTGTTGGTTTGTTACCTGCTTGCTGTTTAAGTAAGCTTAAATCTTTTTTAAACAACGTGCATCTTTGCTAATCTACAAACGTTTTGCTTTACAGTTTTGTTTTAAAACCTTTATGTTTTTTGTTTTATGCAGCAATTAGATATTTAATAACAGATTTTCTTTCTTTAGCATTTTTATGTAAAACGAAAGAGCTACTACTTATTTGTAAAGGTTGTAGCTATACGCGTTTAGGCTTTAAACTTCCTCCCTTAAGCACTTGTTTTACTAAAGCGTTAAGGACTAAGTATAAATAAAAGCAAAACAAAGTCTAGATATATAGTTGTTAAGGTCTTAGAAAATCTTCCTAATAACTTAATCTATAGGTATAGTCGCTATTGTAAGATCTTTTATAGCCTTATAAACCTTAGTAGCCCATTTTATGTTAGTGTGCTGTCTAAAGAAAAAGCGTAATATTTCTTACAAAGTCTAATGCATTGTAGTAAATTAACAAGGATATAGTAAAATTAGTCGTATAGTTAACCGCCTTTATACCGCGCATTAATAGCAACGTATAGTGGGTTTGTTTTATTGTTGTTTTTAACAATAGTTGTAAAGGCATGCGATTATAACGGCGTGGGTATAAAGCTTATGTAAAGGATATTTAGGCTAAGCATTAAAGCTATATGCTTTTGTTTGCTAAAATTAGATTTTTATACTAAGAGCGGCTATTTTAACACTTTGAAAAAGAAGGCTATAAACAAGTGGTAGACTTAGTTTACTGCGCGCTAATTTTTAGTAATAGCAACAAGGAGTTTACAAGTAGTAGAGATAAAAGTAAACTAAATTGCATAGTAAAGTTGTCTTTAATAGCTTTTATTAATAAGAGAGTTATTATAAAGTATTTGTACGTTAATGTTTTACTAGTACGCAAGGTATTTTATATAAACGTAGGCCTAGTAGCCCTATAGAGTGCAATTTATTAAGAATCCTGGTAGTAAGAACACTTGGCCTAGATTTAGGCTTTTTTATGCCCTTGCTTAGGTTTTGTAATAAGACGCGTGTAGCTACGGAAGAATTCTTCCTATTCTATCTTTGATTTTCCCTTAAATTTTAGCATCCTTGTCTTTAATTTAAAGATTCTTCGTCTCTTTAATTGCGTTAATTGTAGTTTTTATGTTTGCATTTGTATCTTAGACGTAGCTATGCCTACTACTACTAGCCCCGTCTTATACGTGTTGCTTTGCGTTTAACACAAAGAGGCCTGTTTTGTATGCGCTTGCCGCATTGGCTTTAGTGGCTAGCGCGTCTACGGCCGCTATCCTTGCTCTATTACCGTTTAAGGTCCTTTAGGCTTGCGCCTTTACCATTACTAGTTAGTATAACTTAGTAGCCACTAGTATGTATACCGTCGACTAAGACCTTTAGGGTAAGTACTTTAGCACAGGCAACTAAACAACAACGCTTAATAGCCTAACTAAGGACTTACTGTCCTAGTCTACCTTGTAGACCTAGGCCAACGCCTTTAGCAGCGTTAAGTTATACGCTAACGCCGGCACTACTATTAACGTTATACAAGTCTTAGCAATTAACTTACTTTTTACTTTGTAGGACTAAAGCTATAGTAGCACTAGTATAGTGGCCAACGTTTTATACAATATATTTACATTGTTAGTGGCTAATAGCAACAACAAATACAAGATTATAGTTTGGCTAACGGCTCTTAGCAGTGCTAGCCCTATTACTTTAACTAGCTATGCCGTTGTAACGCTAACAATTTGTAGCATTTAGTAGAACCTGTACAGCGGTCTTAATAGTAGTACAACTATGTACAGCTTTGTAGCATTAAGCGAGTAAATAAGCTTTTTAAGCAACCTAATCGACTTTTACGCGTACTTAATAAACAACGAAGGCTTTTTATACAGTTAGTATTTACTAAGTGTATAGGCTAGCACTAAGGCTTTTACTAGTACTAATGCTATTTTTATAGTGTTAGCGTATAAACTAAGTATAAGTAAGGGCAGTAGCGAGACAATTCTTATAGCCTACTCTATAAAATCCTTAAATAACTTAGCAATAACGATTATTATTACTTATACTTCTTTAGTTATATTTACAGCACTAATTATAAAGTTAATTGCTTTTGCCACTATATTTAGCACAAAAGGAACAAGTGGCACTTGCAAGGTTTAGTATACCTACGCTAACTGCAGCAACTGCAATTTTGCCCCTACATAGACATTTCTCCCTTAGTAGCCCTTAATGTTTCTAAATATGTGTTAAACAGCTAAACTAAATTAGTACAATCTTAAAACTAAAACTAAAGACTACAAGCATTTCTATTTTTTAAACAAAGAGGGCAATTAACATTAGGAAGAGACCTAAAATAAGACCTATACTACTATTAGTTAGCTAGTGCTATTTTCGTTTATAAAACACACTAGGTAGTGGCGCAACCGCTTAGGAACGCGGTGGATACTGTAGTTGGCGCCTAGTGTAAGGGTTAATGCGCAACCTTATTGGATAAAAATTAAATAGTGCTTTCTTTAACCGCTATCTTTATTTAATTTATATATAGAATATTTTTTTCTTTGTTAATAGGACGTTTAAGTAATATAGCCTTCTTTATATAGCTTACTAGTTTGCAGTTGTAGTAAAAGGGCGAACGCTGCTTAAATCTAGTGTTTATTATTCTTTTTAAGGCTAATTTTAAATTGGTTTTATTTCTTGTGTAATACATACAAGAATATAAATTAAATAAGCTTTCTATTGTATAGTCTTGTGGTTTTACTAAGAGAAGAGATAATTTTTAGTCTGCTCCTCCTATTAGATTATAGCTCCTCTTCTATTATAGTATAAAGTATTGGTTAGAAGACCGATTTTTGTATATAAGTGTAACTAAAATCTTGTTTCGTCTATATGTAATAGATAAGGCTGCTTTTAAAAAGCAAGTATTGTTCTTGGTTATGTTTAACAATAGAGACGTTTAAACGTTTTTTAAAATTTAAAACGGTTAAAGCCTAGTTCTTTAGCTTTAACCAGCTTTGTACTATATCTAAAAATGTAAACTGTAAATTTTTCCTTATTGTAGCAATTAATTCTTTGTAAAACGTAAGGGGTATAGGTAAATAGGTTTATAGTAGCGTTATAGCTATAGGTTGCCTTCCTTAGATTCTACTATGGCTTATATACTTTTTTAAACCTTTTTAAGGACCTAGTTTGTTATTTATTTTAGTTTTAGGAAAAGTAGTAAGACCTTAAAAATTTTAAGCGCAAACTTGTTTATAAGACCCACTATTTATGTATACTTAAATAATTTCTTTTTAGTACTTATTTTAAAACTTAAAACGTAAGTTGTTCTTTTAAGACTTAAATTCTTGCCTTATATTCCACCTGTTTATGCCTAGTTTAGCCACCCTAACTAGTCTAAACTAGTATAAAAACGTTACTTAGTAGCTACATAAAATAAACATTTATTATAGTTATAACGCAAACAAGGACAAAGGAGGAACTAAAGAAAAGCTATAAGGTAAGGAATTCTTTAAGTAGGTTTAGTAAAAGTAAGCTATAAGGTTGCGTTTTAAAACTTTTAAAGTAAGGACCGTTCTTAAAACTAAACAATGGCTCTTTTTATTTAAATGGATAACAATACTAATCTACTAGCTAAGACAATTACATACTAACTAAACAATAAAACGGACAATAGTACGTACAATAAAGTTATACATTTTAACCGTTACGGCTTTTATACTGCTATACTACTTTATCCTTGTTAGCATAGCTTTAGTTTAAGTAAAAAACATATAAGAAGGCATCTTTATTTTATAGGTTAATTTTACGCAACTTTTTAAGACCTTAAAGCCTTAGTTACAATTTGTATCTTCTTTTAAATTTACTTTAGGCATTTTAACTACGTTTGTTAACATCCTTCTAACTAACGTTTTGCTTAGCACAACATAAGCCTATGTTAGATTTACTTATAACCGCACATATAGCGGCCTACTATTGCGGCTTATAAATGTTATGCCGCTTTGTTTGCAGTTATACTAGCTATACAGTAGCAACCCTAGTAGTATAATTATAGACGTCTTTTTAGCTGCCGCCTAGCAAAAAGCTGTAATTCTATATATTTAAGCTTACTTACTTTTAAGGCTGCTTGCTATCCTAACCTAGCCTATTCTCTTATACTGTCTTTAGTACAACACTATGTAGGCTTTTTAGATAGCGTTAGCTGTCTTTTAAAAAGCTAGGCTTTTACAAACCTTCTTTCTTTTAGCTATTAGGCTTTTTTACTACTAGCCCTTTTTAAAGGCATTGGTTGTTTTAAACGGCCTTTAGTTCGCTAACAATCGACTGCTTGTATAGGTTACAACTAAGTTTGGCTAAGTGCTTGTGCTATGTTTTTTGTGTTTTTTTTGCTCGATTGTCCTTGCATTCTTAGGAGCCATTATGTAAATGTAATAATAAGAACAGTTTATAATATTGTGTTTACTAATATATTTATCTAGGCTATAAATAAAAGACATAAAATAAAAAATTAGTTAGCAAACTTGCTTGCAACTTATTTATGTTATTTTTAAGCTTTTGTATTACGGCATTTATACGTTAAAGCTTTACGGAAATTTATACCGAATAACACGGCTCTTTTGTTACATATTAGTTTGTTTATTCCTTTATTTTTGTTAATTATTATTGGCTAATTCTTTTAAGTGCAAACGGTTTTATAAGAAGTAAAGCTTTTAATATAATTTTTATATACTTTTAGTCTATCTCTACTATTGCTAAACATAAATATTAAAAGTCCTTTTAAATAGAACTAAACGCTCTTCCTAACCTAAAACTTTACATTGCATTTTTATTCGCTAGCGTATCTTGTAGGTTATAGTAATTAGATTTAAGACTAGAATAAGCACTTAATGTAAAACCTACGTAAGGTAAGAGACAAGACTAAAAACAGGCCTAAGAAGCTAATAGGCACTAGGCTTTTAAACAAGTTTTAGGACCGCTTGTAAGGCTGCGCGGGATCTTATATAAAATAGGGACTAGTACACTATAATACAGTTTAAGCATATAGCAAGTAAAATATAAAATGTTACTTAGGAAGACACTAGAGTATAGCGCTTTGTCTACCCTCTTTTTACTTTTTGTTTCTTGCGTTATTGTAGTAGCATTAGCTCTTTTTAAGGAATTAAATAAAAAGGCAAGAATTTTAATCCTACAAGTAAGTGTCTTTAATTATCTTATTACTATACTTATTACTAACATATATAGCTTAATATTACCTCGATTATTAGCCAATTTTTTGCGGAGCTTTTTAGATTAAAGCGTAGTTTTATCCAGTCTATTAAGTCTAAAGCAACAAGTGTTAAGGGAGCAATTACAACTACAATTCTAAGCTTAGTAAGTCTAGCCCAAACTACAGCTACCGCTTTTCCTAGCAAGATAAATTTAGCACTTTTAAGGAACGTCTTTGTTAGTACAAAGGAATTTTACATTGGCTTTACTTACAATATATTGTATACTACGCTACCTATTAACCTTTTAAGCATTATCCTAAAGGACGTATAAAGAGTTATAAGGATTAACCTAACCGATTTTTAAGCCCTTAAGAACTCTTTAGCGAAAGTTATAATAGCTAGCGTTAAGTATAGTATAATTATTGGCTTAGTACTACTTTTTTTTATAATTCTCCTTTTAATGGCATCTACTTTTAGCTAGCTCTCTTGCTTTGCAACTAGTCTCTTATTCCCTAAGATTTTAACGGCATTAATTTAATTTATCCTTAGCTTAGTTTGCTGCGTTCCTTTTATTATACCAACTATTATTTTATGCGTTTTAAAATCTAAGACTAAACTGCTACCGTCTTAGATTTATGTATAGGTAGGGGAAGCTTACAAACTGTTTATTAAAGGTCTTTATTGTGCGGTAGGTATAGCGATCCTAAGCAGCGCTCTACAGTTTTTTTTTTAGTTTTATAAATATGTAGTTAGAGAATTAGTTAATACTATTGTTATTACTATGTTTAAAAGACTGTTCCTACTTAGCTAGGAAGGATCGTTGTAGCCTTTTTAAGGAATGGTTAACGTTGATATCGCTAGATAAAATAGTTGCGTTAAGCGAAGTATTAGCATTAAGGTGTTGCTGTGTTGTATTGCTAGCTGTGTATTATGTTATTAGGCTACTCCTTTTAACACAATAGGTTTAACGGCGCTATAACTTACTCTTACACAAGGGCTTTAGAAAACTAGTATAGTAGTCCCTTAGCTTAGACTTTATAGTATAGTAAGGTATATAATCTATAACACAGTTAATACTTGTTGTGTTTAAGTCTTTAAAAATCCTTGCATTAATTTAGCTTGGTAGTTGCAGGTTAATGCTGTTTTAAGTAAATAAGGGACCCGTTTTTAGCCTTTTTAAGTGCTATAGTAAAAAACTAGTACTTAATTAGCTACAATTAAGACCTACACCTTTAATCGATTTAGTATTGCTTAAGCTTTTAAAGAAACCTATTTTATTTATATAAATCCTATATAAAAACTATTTAGTATAAGCTAATATAAGTTTTAAAAATTCTAGTCTTACGCAAGTTAAAAGTAGCTAAGCAATAGTTTTTCCCTTAACAATAACACACTTATAAAATTTAAACAAACGGTTAAAGTTTTTTAAGGAAGGTAGTGTAGATCTGTGAGGTATCCGGATTATTTAAAAATATAGGCATTTATACATATTCTTTCGCTTAAATATTTTTATTATGTTTTAAATCGCTAAGGAAGTTATATTAAGTATACTTAATAGTTAAAACAAAATGAGAAGATAAAATAAAAGCGTAATACATTAATTGTATATACAACGTGTTATTACTAATAAAGGGGCGCACCTAGTTGCTCCCATTAAATTAAGACTTAGTAAAGCCTATTCTTAGTCTATAAGAATAATTAAATAGTGCGGACTTAAAATAAGACCTATAAAGCTAACATGTATACGGCTTAAAAACTGTCCTATAAAAGACTCTTATGTACTAAAGAGGGAGGCTTCCTGCTTAAATAAACTACAAAAGTGGGCTTATTATAACAATGCAAAGTTTGCAAGACTGCAAGAATGTTAAAACTACAAGTTGTTTTATAAAACAACACAATCTTTAATAGTGTATACGTTGTAATCGCTAGCACTAACACTAGTTAGAATGCCTTATAGCTGCTACAAAGTAATAAAGTAATAGGATATTATCCTACTAACCCTAAGACAGATTTATAGTTATTAGCCTATGATTGTAACATTGCCGTTAGTGGCCTTAGTAGTTGGCAAACTGTTACAATACCATATCTATTAAGCGTACAAACTTAGATTTTATAAGATGTACAGTTAACCTTTTTATTAAACTAGGGAGAAAGCGGGCTAAAGCTAGTAAAGCTAGCGGTAGCAAATACATTAAATCCTAACTATATAGTGTGCTAGGACTTTTGTAAGCTAACATATAGCAATAAGTAGATCTACGCTAATATCTCCTACGTTAACTTTGTTAGCATTTTAGTAGCACTAAAACTAGACGTTTTTAACGGCTTAGGATCTTAGCTTGTAATAGGGATGTTGGCTAATAGGCTAAACACAGTATATAAAAAGTTGTAGGAATAACATTAGCAAGATAGTGTAAACTAAGACAAGCTTTTTATAAGCACAACATTATTTAAAACGGGGTCTTTGTATCTATAGGCGCTATTACCTTTTACAGCTATTATAGTAAATTTAAGCCTGTTTTAAAATTATTACGCGTTATATGTTAACGTAGTATAAGCAATATATGCGTTTACGTTGCTAGTAGTAAATATATAGTTTAAATAGGGCACTATTACCAGCTAGGTTAAAGGCGGCTACTTGCAGTTTTTTAGCATTAGCTCTTTTTTAACGCTAACTGTAGCCAACATTGTTTTGTATAGTACAGGCCCTTTTGCGCCTAGTGCTAATAGTTAGAAGATAAACAGCATTGCAGCCTAGCTAGCTGCTGCGTTTAACTGTAGCACTTTGCTTATTAACAGCAACTAGCTAAATAGTAAGACGCTAGGTAACTATTATATAAATAGCATTATAAACTACTATGCTTGCATTATACACGCTACAAACCTAGACGGCCGTAAATATACCTTTCTATATAACAATGTTGCTCTTACAAATAGCACAGACTAGTTTAGCTTAGTTACAAGCAGTATGCTTAAGTGTCTTACAATATACATTAGCGGATTAACGACTATAGTTAATAGTAGGAACATGTGTTCTTATACACGTGTATTTAAAGTTAGTATATAGGACATAGCACACTAAGATGGCCAACTAGTTGTAGGCTATCGACAAAGGTAAAATACGCCTTTGTAGTCCTTAGGCATAACATTTTAGTTTAATTATAAGGAGAAGAGGAGTTAGCTAAGAGGCAACACAGTTGTAAAGGTTATAGGTATAGTAAATAAGAAACAAAGTATAGTAAGTTTTATAGCACTAGATCTTTCTTATATTAAGAAAGGATGTGCAATTAAAGTAGTAAAAGGTAGCGAACATATAAAACATTGCCTTAAACCTACTATATAGATTATCTCCTTTATTTAGTCTTTTTTAAAAACTGTTATACTATAATCCGTAGCTGTCTAGCTAGTAGAAACAATAGCAATAATACTAAAAGTTAAGCACCTTTTCTTTATTGTTTAAGCTTTTAAGGCTAAGGATGTTACTCTTTTATTTAAGACGGTACTTTTAGCTAGTGTTATGCTTATAGCTTTTAGTGTTTTAATTAGAAATTTTACTATGTATTTTTAAATAGATTAGGCTATAAAATACAAAGTAAAAGTAAAAGGTATATATTAAAATGCTAATTTAGTAAGGTAAACAATATACTAGTATAATTAGGGGTATAAAGATTAGGCTTAGGTAAAGTACATTTAGTATAGTATAATATACGTGTAAATACGCTAGTTTTAAACTGTAACAATAGGTAGTAGAATTAAAACTAAGACTTAGTTTAAGCATTTTTAAGCTAGTTTAGTAAAATAGTAAAAACACATTGCTCGTTAAATAATATATTATGTAACTATACTAACCGCGTTTAGGTCTAAGAATCTAACTTCGATTTACTTTTGCTGTTTTAAAATCCTATCCGTTATAGAAATTTTTAAACAAGGCCTTTAACCTATAACAAAGTTACAATAATAGTAAAAAGGGAAGAAACGAGTTATCTTATTACCCCTAAACACTCCTTCTTATAAAAGTAAGTGCTTATAAATAATAGGGCGACTAGGAATACTGTAACTTATAAGCGAGATATATAACAACATTGTTACTTACTTAGCTCCTTTCTCTTATGCTCTATTTATACGCGCTTTAACTTTAGCCGCCGTTAACCTACACTTTCTTGTTAAAATATTAAGTGTGCTTAAGTTTAAGACTTAGTCTTTAAAAACGACTTGTAAATTAAGAAAATCCTTAAAATTTAATATTATCTTAACCTAGAGCCAACTTATGTCTTTTATAGGTTATAACCTCGCTAAAAATTTTAATGGCAATACTAAAGGTGCCTTTTTAGCAGTAGTAATTAACGACTGGTTAAGGGACGCTATATTCTTAAAAACGGAATTCTTTTAGTTGTTACAAGATTATAACGTGTATAACAAGGAAAGCTAAGAAGTTTATTTAAAAAGTTTTAGTATTGTCTTACATATTGGCAATGTATTTACCAGCTAAGAGTGGATTTATATAAAAAATCTTAGTAGGCTCTTTAACTAAAAACGAGACGGCTTAAAAACAAAGGCGCTATACTATATAAAGAATAGACTTTATAATATTAGCCTTAGCGATGTTAAGGACATTAAGGACGTCTTTAAAAGGTATAAAATTTCCGTTTGTAAGATATGCTTAATTAAGCTGCATTTTAAACATAGATCTTTAGTATATTGCGTTTTTATTAGCCTAAAAAAGTTAGTAAGGGTTTTAAACCTACAAAAACAAGATAAGAATAGTAAGCTTTAGGTTACACACTAAAAACGCGCTAAACAAAACGAGAAGGAGTGGTAGCTAAGCAAGTACTCTTAAAAAGGCTTTGCTAATTTATTAATGTATTTATTCCCCGCACTTATTTAACTATATATTTTTATAGCAAATTGTTAATAGGGTTTAAGCTATTAGTACTATTAGAAAGCTATTTATACAAAGCTAGAAAATGTCCCTTATTAACAACGGCGCAAAAGGATATTTAGCTTAATAAACAATATGCTTATAAACATGTTTAATATAGGCTTTAATCGCTACCTACTTACTATTCCCTTAACAATAATGGATAAAAGACTAAATTATACAAGGCTATTATGCTAGCGATACTACGTAGAAAATTAATACATAAGAAGCGAGCGTTTTAAAAATAAAACCCCTACTAGCTTTACTTAAGTCATTTAAAAAAAATCCTAAAGTAAGGCCTAAAAGGAGAAACTAAAAAGAAAAGGGACTATTAAATATAAATTTAAGTACATAGGTTAGTATTCTATATGTTAGATCGCGCTCCGCCTTTAGTTATGCAATCTTCTTTAGCCATTAACAATAGTATCTTAAAGAGAGAAGTAAGCGACTGTATTCCTTAAAAGCAATTAGTAGGAAGGCATTTTTAATCTAGCATTTAACAATAGCCCTAACGCCCTTAGCTTTTAAAAAGAAACCCTTAGTTGTAAACGAAAGGCATTCTATCTTAATTTACCCGTTAAGCCTTTTAACGCATATGCTAACCCGCTTGTTTTAGTACGGCAGGGCTTGCTATAGGCATTCTACAAAAATGCGTACAACCTTAAGCTTGGTAGCTATGTGGCTATTGTATGTAAAAATCCTATTACAAACGATTTATATACAATGTATAGCTTCTTTAAACCTAGCTAAAAGGAAAAGGTCTACGTGCTTTACTAGCTAAGGCACTAAAATCTCCTTTAAATATTAAAGCTCTTCTCCTTTAAGAGTTCCTTCTTCGTTATCTCTAAATACGCAGCGATTTCGTTAAAAAATATTGTTATAGTTTGTTTAAGTAAAATTTAGCTCGCTGCTATTGTATACTAGGTATAAAATATTCCCTTTGTAAGAATTACGCAATATACAATAATAAAGGCCGTAAATGCTAGACGCTATTTACTATCTTAGATTGTAGAATTTAGTCTATAGATTTATTTCTTACTTAATAGTCCTCTTAACAACAAAGGGCGTTATTAAAATTTATAGGTAGTTTACTTGTATGTGTATAATTCTTACTTATAAACCAAGCAGCCAATCTAAAGAAGTGTTTAGCTAGCTTTAATAAGAACTTCCGCGCTAATAAAAAGGCCTTAGGGTTGGTTATAAGCGAGCTAATAAACACAAACACAAACGTTATTATAAGTGCTAAACCATTTAAGGAGACTACACTTTGCTTAAAGTAGCCTATACATTAGTTACTAAAGGTAGTTAACTTTATAACGCTAACTATAACTATATTTACTAACAAACTAGCAAAGGTAATACTAGTCCTTTTTATAATGCAAAAATAAAACTAATTTTTTTTAGTACGCATTTATTAAAGGCCTTACTTAAACAAACGAGTTAATTCCTTTAGTAGGCTTTGCAACGATTTCTACCTTAAAGGTTTACAATGTTTGGAACAGTTATATGCGATTATAGTATAGTTTGTAATACTAAAAGGGAATTGTTTTATGTAAGGTTATAGAGGTTAAGGGTTTATAAAGTCGATTTTATTTATTATACAAGGGTAACTTACCTATTTAATACCTAAAATTTTAAGTAAGAGGGTTTAAATTATTTTACAGTTATACTTTTCTTTTAGTAAAAGAGGCTAGCGTACGTTACAAACACGTATACAATAGCTTAGTTAAATAATAGTTTAACTATAACACTGTAAGTTAGACGTTAAGATTTAAAGATAAAAACCTTAAGAGCTTGGCCAAAGAAAAAAGCGGAGAAGGCTAAGGAGGTAGCCTACCACCCTTCTTTTCTCCCGTAGTATATAAGCTTCTTATCGTATATAGAATATGCTTTATAAAACTAATTTACATAGTAAGCACAAGGTTTCCCTAATAAACCTTTTAAACGGGGGTTATATAGACAAATAGGTTAAGGCTAAAGCGTACAATACAAAGCGTTCGTTGTTATGCGTATGTAAATCCTATTTTTAGTCCTTAAATCTAAATTTGTTTTTATAAAGACCTAGGTTTAAACCTAACTTATTTCTTAAATTGCCTTAATTAGCTCCCTTTAATAGTTTTTTATACTATAATATTAACTTTTAAAATTAAAGAA
>JANSMH010000442.1:0-13144 GCA_029299595.1 Grosmannia serpens
GCAGCGGTAGCGGAGGCGGCGGCGGCAGCGCGGAAGAACAAGGAGAAGGAGGAGGCAAGAGAAACCAGAGAGGCAAAGGAAACGAAGCAGGTGGACCCGCTGATTGGCCCTGCCAGCCAGAGAGAGCCTCGCAATGGGCAGGTTGTTGCGTGGGAGGATATGGAAATAGGAAAGGAAAAAGGAAAAAGGGAAAAGGGAAAAGGGAAAAAAGGGAAAAACGGTAATCAGGGAAAAAAAAAAAAGTAAGAAAAGAGAAAAACCGGTCTCCGGCAGAAGGCGCCTCCCACACCCCTTTCATCTCCTCTCGCCTCGTTCTGCACAGTGTGTCGACGCCTCGAAGCTGGGGGAGATCGAGCAAAAGGGCGCCGAGACAGCTACCATGCATGATTGGACCGAGCTGTCGTTCTGGCGTTCTCTGGCCTTGCCCGAAAGAGGAACTCGACAAAGGAAAAAGAAAGGGGGGAGCGCTCCACACCACCATGACCCCGGCAGCTGGAAACTGGAACCGGAATGGCTGCTGCTGCTGCTGCGTATCTTGCCTTCTCTGGCCTTTCGGCCGTTTGATCGCAGCAAATTGTGCAGGGCCGCAGGCGTACTCATACATAGTTAGATATGAGTGCTGTGCACTCCACTCTGGCCTGGTCTCAGGATCTGGATCTTGCACATGAGCAAAAAACATGCCCGCACACGAGCCTCTTGTCTTTGTCTCAAGCCAGCTCGTGCCCACATGTCTCACCCCGACGACGCGTTGAAGAGAGGCGACGCCGTGCCGTACCGGACAAGGTGATTTGGGTGTCATCCCAGCGCCACTTTGGCGCACGTCTCGACCTGATGGTAGAGCCGCGTTATGCCATGCCTGCTCAGGTACGATAAGCGGTATTAGCGAAATCACCTCCAATACGAGTCATGCTCGTATACCAAAAGTATTGCATGCACATACGAGTAGTAGCGTGGTATCTTGCCATCTTGCCACAGCAGGTGAGATGCTTTGTCCCTGCATACATAGTATTGCTTCTGCCCGTCTTGTCCGCCTCTGGAAAGGTTAAATTCGCCTCTTGCAGTAGCGGTGCCACCCTCGCTCCGTCTTTGTCTGCCCGGTCCTGTACCTGCAGGCTGCCAGGGCGCGCCGTCCGTCGCCCAAGAATCCGAGCTGGCCGCCGCCCCCTTTGCGCCTTGTGGCTGAACGAGTCCCGGCAGCCCCGGGTCCTGGCAGCCAGACGCGAGACGTTGCTCTGCGGGTGGGCTGGGGCAAGACGGCCAGAGCAGCGTCTACGAGTACGACTACTCGTAAGATGCCTGCCGTGGGCCAGCAACCTGTGTCGCCGGACGTTTTCCTGCTCCGTCTCTGAAACCCGGGGCTGCCTGTCATGGCATTCTTGTCCCTTTCTCCCCCCCCTCCCCACCCGGACGAGAAAGACCTTTAATTAGCAGGGCTTGGCTGTAGGGGGGGCGGACGCACCAGGACCGTATCTCACACCATCTGGCCATCGGTCGCAGCGCGGGTGGGGATGACGTGAGGCCTTGTGGGCGCCGAGGCTCGCCAGCTAGGATCTGCTGTCGCAAGAGTTCATCTCACCCGCTCCACCGCGCTGGACGGGTTGCGCACCATGTAGGATGCTATGTACGAGTATCTTGTCAGCAGGATGCCTGCCTCCTGAAACAGTGCAGAGGGCCTGAGTGAGATTCGTACGAGCATGTCGGTGTTGCTGCCATGCAAGATGATGGTCTCTGAAGCATTTGCATTTCGCATTTCGCATCTCGCATTTCACATTTCACATTTCACATTTGCTACTATGTAAGATACTGCTCCTGATCCCAGCCCCAACGCTCCTGCCCCCTCCGCGCCCGCGTGCTTTCCTCCGGAGAATAACTGCTGGCGCAGCACAGACCAGCAGGGACCGTTTGACCAGTAATCCAGTAATCCCGTTCTCCTGCAACCGGTCTCCGTTTAGCCTCTCTGCCACTATCCGGCTGTCCTTTTTTCTTTTTTTCCCTGTCTTCATGCACGTCTCTCAGACCGACAGCGACAGCGACAGCCACCTCGCCTCTCTCTCCCTCTCCCACCCGTTCGCCTCCAGCTCGCCCTCCTCTCCTCGCACGCCGTCCGCCACTCTCCGCCTCTCGGGAGAGGCTGCAACACGGCTTCTTCATGCTATTCCCCCCTCTTCATTAATTTCGAGTCCCGGGCCTCTCTGTCCTATTATACGGGCTCCCTCCCTCCCCGAGCGACAGCCGCCGTCCCGTCGCCATATGCGACGTCAATCAGGGTCATCCAGGCGTCTCGAAACCTCCTGCGAGGTAGTCCTGCGGTCCCACGTGCTCTGACACTCTTGTCTTCCCCCCCTCTGCCTCCCCCCCCTGTCTCTTGGCTCGTCGTTCTCTCGTCTCTGCCGGTCTCTGCTTTCTGTCTCTGCTTCTTGTCTCTGCCAATTAGCTTTCGGCGGATCCAGTTCCACCTGTCGCCCGTCTCGCCGTTTTGTCGTCTCGCCCTCTCGCCCGCGTCTCCTCTACTGCTTCATTCCTCCCTCCCACGCAGAGTGGACCATGTCGCAGTTCACGCCCCCGAGCAGCCAAGGCTCTGCCGACTCCGCTCACAGCGAACATCAGCCGTGGCAGCAGCAGTACCAGCAGCAGCACCAGCAGCAGTACCAGCAGTACCAGCAGCACCCGCAGCAATACCCGCAGCAATACCCGCAGCAGCGCATACACGGCCCACGAACAAGCCTACCCGCGTCTCCCTCCTCTCCTACGCTGCCTTCCTCGGCTTCCTTTTCTTCTGCCTCTCCCTTCTCAACGCCCTCGCCCCCTCAGCTCTCTCGCGACGGCAGAGGAAGCCCGCAGAACATCTACCGCCAGCCTACCGGGCCCGGCTCCTCGGCTCTCCTGCAAAACGGCGTCGGCAGCTCGGCGCCGCTCTCCTCCAGGTAAGATCAGATCAGGGTCTCACATCCCGTCTGCGCACAACTCTCTCCTCCTGCATACGGCTGTGCCCCTGCTCGTGAACATGTCTGCTTTGATTCTCGCTCCTGGCCGCCCGTCTGCTTCCTCCCTCTCCTCTCCTCCACTCCACCGTCCGCTCTTCCTGTACGACGCTTCTCTCTTTCAGTCCACATCCCCACCATCCAATTGGCACTCTCCCGTCTGCCTGCACTGTCACAGCAAGACGTGTGTCTGTGTGTGGGCGCGACCAGAGGGCGTGCGACCCACCATTCTGCGCCCTGGTCATTCCTCTCTGGCTTCAGACGTCTTGCTGTGGAACTCGGCCAGAACCCGCGCCCCCATTGCCTTTGTCAGAGATCCAGCTGCTAACCAACCCTTCGGCCAACCCTCTGCGGTTGGCTTCGTCCTTTATTCCCCAACCATACAGACCCCGAAAGGCTGCCCCCAGTCCGCTGCACATGAGCACTGTTGCTTCCTCGACAATCACAAATCCCCTCGCATTCAACTTCCCCTTTGCCGCCTCCCCGTCGCAGGGCCACCTGCAAGGCGCTGAAGATTCGCGGAACCCCCCCGGCGTCCCCCTGATTGTGACCACCTCGCCCAGGTCGATGGCTGGCCCTGCCGACCAGCTCGCGGATACCGACAAGACATACTTCGACAGCGACTCCTCCCGAGAGTCGTCACCCGCTGGCGAGAGAAGCCAGAGTCCAATGTTCGTTCCGTCCCGTCGTGCTTTTTGTTTGGCTGCCCGTATACTCCCCCTCTCCGCCGGCCTGCCTAGTGGCCCTCCCCTTTTGCTTTGGGCTTCCATCGGGCTGCCGCCTCCCCTTTCCGCGCTCTAACGGCTATAACTACCAGACCATCACCCATTTCACCCCGCACTCCGAATGACCATCGAAGCCTCCCCGACTCTGTTGTACCCCCGAAACCTCTCTCCGGCTCAACCATCTCGTCTCGGGCAGCCATGACCGGCTCTGCTGCTGCACCGCGTGCAGAGGCCACGAACGGCCTGCCCCGGAACTCGTCCATCGATTCTGGCGTGTCTGCCCTCTCTAATGGCTCTGGCCAGCGCAAAGCCTCCGTCGACAGCGATGCCACCAGCCATGATATCCCCTCCATCATCAAGGCTGCCGGCAGCCCGGAGGCTGTCATCGAGCACCTGCTGAAGGAGAAGCAGGCCCAGTACCAGCAGAATGCACAGCTGTGGCGTCTCGTCGACAAGCAGAGGGCCATGATCCTCGGCCTGAACAAGGATCTGGAGCGGGCGCTAAAGGACAAGGAGAGATACCGCAAGAAGCTGAAGGAGATCATGTCTGAGCAGACCCGGATCGTGTCTACCACCCCGGCGTCGTCCTCTGCCCCGAAGCAGGAGCAGCACAGCCAGGACGTAGAGGATGGCGACGCAGAAAAGGCGACGGCCGCTGCTGCTGCTGCCGCTGCCGCCAATGGCACAGTCGTTTCTGATCCTGCCAGCTCTCCTGCTCAGGCAGCACCTGTCCGCTCACCCGTCCGCTCACCCGCCCGCTCACCCATCGACGTCAGCATGGCTCCCTATCCCGTTACGCCGCCTGCCGATCAGCCCAGCCACCTGGCGCCGACGCCGGTTGGCGACCTGCTGGACCCGGTCTCTTCGATGCCTCGGCCCCAGGACCACGCCTTGGACAACTTCGATCACGAGGCCGAGGACCGCGTGGCCGACACGGCCAGAAAATTGGCAAACAGCTCTGGCGACCTTCTCATCAACTTCTCGCTACCGCCCTCGCGCAGTCTGCCCAGCATGCCACCACAGGTGCCGCCGCCGCGGATACCGCCTCCGCCTCCGCCCGTGGCCGCGTCTTCTTCTGCCACCCTGTCCATGGATGAAGGCATCGCGCAGTTTCCGCCGCCACCTGCGCCACCACCGCGGAAACCGCCGCCGGCGCCGTTGCTGCTTCGCGATCTGCGGCCAAGTCCCGCCATCGCGGTTGACGACGAGGTGTTGGAGTCTGATTCCGACTACGACTCGCTTCTCGAGGTGACGGAAATCACAGAGACCGACAAGCGTGGACGGCGGAGGACGAGGGAGGATGACGACCGCGAGCGAGAGATCCTGGCAAGGAAGGAGGCTGAGATGCGCAGTCTGTCGAAAAAGAGCAAGAAGAGCAGCAGTGCTCACAGCGCAGCACGGCAGATGGGCGTCCCGAAGATTACAGAGACTGTGCTATTGCAGCCTCTGTCTGGCGTTTCGGGCAGTGACAGTGGCCGAAACTCCATCTTGCAACGCAATTTCTCAGCCCCCATGCTGAGTCCGGGCCTGCCGATGAGCCCACGTCCTGTCGGACACCCGAGATCCCCTTTCCATTCCCCCCCTCTGTCTCCGGGGCTGGCAGCTGGCTTTACTTCTATCGGACGTGGCCCGCTCTCACCGCGGCCACCTCGCCAGCCAATTCCCCTACCGCCAAACACACCGTTGCAGACGCCGTCGCCAGCCCCGGGCGAACCGCTGGTTCTCGTCGCGGCGGAGCCCGTGGACGATGTACAGGCTGCGGACCTGTCCACGATTGTGCCTTCAAGCCCGTCGATAAAGTCCGAGAACGGTCTGGAGAGTCCGGACGGACTTCCGGAGCGGACACAAGTCTATAGGGGTTTTGTGACCGAGGAGTATCCCGACCTTCTGCTCCCTCCCAATGCGCTGCCGTCTATCGACATCAGGGTTGCCTCGTCGCGGATGAAGCCATCCCGCGCCAGCCTGATTTCCTTGACGCAGTTGGAGGAGGACCCGGTTTTCACTCTCGCCGTGTTCTCACGAGCCGATGGCGGCGAGCTATGGCGGGTAGAAAAGGACTCGGTGTCTCTCATCAAGCTGGATCAGCGCATGAAGCATTGTGCGAGCTTTACGGCTAGAACACCGGACCGGTCGCTCTTCAGCGGGCACGCGCCGGCCAAACTCGACGCCCGACGTCAGGCTCTCGACGTCTATCTGGACGAGCTGGTCAACACGCCGCTGGACACCAACACGGCTGTGGAGTTGTGTCGGTACCTCTCGACGAACACGCTGCCACCGAACGCGGACGAGACCGGCTCCACGTCGCCCGTGCTTGCAAAGGAGGGCAAGGCCGCCAGCCACAAGACGGGTGCTGGCGGTCGTCCTTTGAAGACCGGCTATCTCACCAAGCGCGGCAAGAACTTTGGCGGCTGGAAGGCTCGCTTCTTTGTTCTGGATGGCCCGGTCCTCAAGTACTACGAAACGCCTGGCGGCGCCCATCTGGGGACTATCAAGCTACGAAACGCGCAGATTGGAAAGCAGTCGCACCAGAGCGACAACTCGTCACCTGGGCGGCCAGGCGCTGGTGTTGGGGGTAGCGACGACCTGGACAACCAGTACCGGCATGCGTTCCTGATTTTGGAACCCAAGAAGAAGGACCCCAGCGCGCTCACCAAACACGTGTTGTGTGCCGAGAGCGACCGGGAGCGCGACCAGTGGGTAGATACGCTCCTCCAGTGGATCGACTACCGCGATCCCGACGACGAAGACGATGTGCCGGTCGCCACCAAGAGGGAGCCGGACAGACAGCAGGGATCGCACGATGGTGCGCGCCCCGGCGGTACGTCTGCGCCCAAGAAGAAGCACGGCCCGGGCAAGAAGCAGCGGCAGCATCAGAACAGCTCTGCCGACAGCAAGGACGCGCTCATCGGCATGAGCTACGAGACCGTGCAAGCAGGCGAGACGCCGCAAGGGGCTCCGGGACCGCGGCATCAAGAGTCCGATGTGCCCCAAGGCGTGATGATGCAGTCTCCGTACGCCATTTCAGCACCGCGGGATCCTCAGGTCCTCACAGACTCGGCTCCGTGGGCCAACCGAGCTCTGTTCGGCGGCGGACTTGCGCTGCCGACGGTCGAGGAGAAGAAGGCTAGGAAGCGCAGCTTCTTTGGGTTCGGCATGAGGACGCGCTCGTCGGGCGAAGGGTCCCAGGACACGCTGTTTGGCGACCATGGGCTGGGCGGCGGCACTAGCCAGGGCAACGGCGGCGCTGCGGCCTACAGCGGACCAGTGCGGCAGGTGTTTGGGGCACCGCTGGCAGAGGCCGTGCACTACAACTCGCCCGTCGACGTGAGGGTGCCGGTGCCGGCGGTGGTGTACCGCTGCATCCAATATCTCGACGCGCGCGGCGCCACCAGCGAGGAGGGCATCTTCCGGCTGAGCGGGTCGAACATCATCATCAAGCAGCTCCGGGAGCGGTTCAACAACGAGAGCGACGTCAACCTGCTGGCCGACCCGAACTACTACGACATCCACGCGGTGGCGTCGCTGCTCAAGATGTACCTGCGCGAGCTGCCGACGACGATCCTGACACGGGAGCTGCACATGCAGTTTGTGGCGGTGACGGAGATGACCAACCAGGACGAGAAGCTGGCCGCGCTCGGAGAGCTGGCGCTGCGGCTGCCGGAAGCCAACGCCACGCTTCTCAAGTACCTGATTGCCTTCCTGATCAAGATCATCAACCGGGCGGACAAGAACAAGATGACGGTGCGCAACGTCGGCATCGTGTTCTCGCCGACGCTCAACATCCCGGCACCCGTGTTTGCGCTGCTGCTGCAGAACTACCCGGCCATCTTCGGCATCGAGCCGGAGGAGTACGAGCTCACGGCGCCGGCAGCGGGCGACCCGCACGGGCGAAAGCTGTCGGTGGCGTCGCTGCTGGAACAGGTACCGCAGCGGCCGTCGACGTCGCAGGCGGGCGAGTCGCCGCATCGCCAGCGGCTGCTGGAGGCCATGATGGGCGGCCCCCCCGTCAGCGGCATCGCCAGCTCGCGCAGCACGCCGACGCCGCCACCCGTGACGACGAGCGCATCGATGCCGCAGTTCTCGCAGGCGCGGTCGGCGCCGACACCGCCGCCGATGCAGAGCCAGCAGCAGCAGCAGCGCATGATGCCGTACGAGCCCCAGTATTTCCCGCCGCAGCAGACGGGCAGCCAGGCCTCGCTGCGGGCGGCATACGAGAGCGGCTTCGTGGTGCCGCAGGGATACGATCCGACACAGCTGCCCGGATCGGCGCACAGCAATCCCGGATACGACCGTCCGATCTACGAGACCAACGGCTCTGGGCCGGCAGCCTACGACAACAGCGCATACGGGGCCAAGAGCGCCCGGCGCAAAAGCGTCGTATTCCTGGGCGGCATAGGCATGAGCCTGAACTCGCAGGGCAGCCGGAGCCGCCTGCAGGAGGAGAACCGGTACTAGCGGTACTTGTCCTCACGGCTGCGGCCCAGCTACACGGCTCGCTTCTGATTTTCGATCTTTCCCGAAAGCTGGACTTCCTGTGTACATTTTTACGCTTCTATACCCTCGAGATACCATTGCGCGTTGATTCGGGAAACCGGCTCGCTCTGGGGCGGCCGGGCTGTTCAGAGAAATGCGGTCCAGTGCTTTTAGCGGCTTTTTGTTATGCATTGCTTCCTTCTGGGGGGGGGCTTCCCTTTTTGTTTGTTTCTTTGCCTCCCTTTTTTTGTGTGTCTTTGGCTGTTCCCCGACATGTGCATACTATATCGCGTAATCAGCCCCAAGGGCGCCGAGGAGCAGCCGTGGGGTCGGGGAGGCAGGGATGGATCAGCCTTCATGATTGGTGATGAGGAAGTTGAAGACTGGACAAGAAGCATGGATGGTTGTCGAGCGGTACGGAGAAGAAGACGGGATAATCTCTATTTATATGTTTGATCAGCCCCCTGCGTTCCGTGGGCGGCTCGGGGTTGTCTCCTTTCTTGTTTTGAGCACGGCGTTTGAGGAAAGGACACGGGAGCCACAGTTCTATATTCATTTGGAAGTGTATATACTTGTTCTTTGGGCTGGTAGAAAATCCCATCCAGATTTGGACATGGAGACGGGGTTCGCGATTAATCAGCATGGGGCGTTTTCGGTCGTTGGGGGTCGAGGCCGTCGGAGTCGGTGTTAATGTCAGGCCGGCTCCAGCAACTCCGCTGCGAACTGACGTATTTGGCGAATTAGTGGGACGATATTACAACGGGGACAGAGCGTGCTCGGTTTAGGTGGCTCCTTCCTTATTATGTCGGCACTCGGTGTCTCCCACCTCCGCTAAAACAGGAAGTTAGGCAAAAGCTTTTTGAAAAGCTTCAGATTCAATCCCGACCCAAGAGGCTCCAGACGAGCCCGAACCGCACATCGCCCATCTGCTCAGCTCGCAGGATAGGTTGGATTTTCTTTGGCTGTCCGTCGATCCCCTTTTTTTTATTTGCCCGTGTCGCAAAAAAAATAGGGGGGGGGGGGAAAGCAATGCGCCCGTTGCTGGTCAATAATACGGAATTCATTCTATGCATCTGTCTTGCGTTTTCCTTTTTATCCTTTTAGCCGCCCCTCCCAAGAGTCATCACCGTGGACGGTGATCCCCCTCCGCCGCCGCCTCCCCCTCTTTTTGTCTCCTTTTTCTCTTCCCTCACTTACATCATGGGCCATGTGGCCCCAGACGGCCTGCAGCAGCCGGGCGGTCGACCGCCGAGCTCGTCCGGGCCGGCAGCATCGGCCAGGGCTACTTCTGCCACCTTCCGGCCGTTCTCGTCGGCCAGCACGACCACCCTGTCTCTTCCTCGATCCCAGACCTTTCCGCCGACACAGCTGCAGCCCGCAGCTGCTCACCTGCACCATCCGCCCCAGCCGCCGCCAGAGACGGCAGCAGCAGCAGCAGCAGCAGCAGCAGCAGCAGTGAGCTACTCGTCGCCCTCGTCGGGCGGTGTCGACTCTCTCGGCCCATCGCCCTCGACCGAGGGTGGTGCGGGCGAGACGCATGGGGAGATGCACGGGGAGATGGGCGGGGAGTCACACCGCTCCGCAGGCGGTGTTGGTGCGGCCACCGCCTTGACCGATGCGGGCGATGCGGCGGCGGCCACCGAGGCCAAGAAGCCGCGTGCCTGCGAGGCCTGCCGCAGCCTCAAGGTGCGCTGCGACATGGACCCGGCGGCGCCGGCCGACACGCCCTGCCGGCGCTGCACCAAGGCCGGCCGGCGCTGCGTGGTGACGCAGCCGACGCGACGGCGCCAGAAGAAGACGGACAGCCGCGTGGCCGAGCTGGAAAAGAAGATTGACGCGCTGACGGCCAGCCTGCAGATGACGCGTGGCGGGCCGGCCGGCATGGGCGGTGTGGCGGGCATGCCGGGCATGCCGGGCGTGGCGGGCGTGGCGGGCGTGGCGGGCGTGGCGGGCATGCCGGGCATGCCGAGTCTGGCAGGAGACGGCGGCGAGCTTCGTCCCCGATGGGCGGGTGACGTTGCCGGCAGCACCGGCCCCGGCAACGTGGCGCGTGACTGGCAGCCGGCCGCGGCTCCGGCTGCGGCGCCCCAGCCGCTGGCAGCAGCATCAACGCTGGAGGGCGGCGGCGGCGGCGGCGGCGGCGGCGGCGGCGGCGGCAGCAGCAGCAGCAGCAACATCGGCATCGGCATCGGCATGGGCAAGAAGCCGGCTGGCGGCATGGCGTCGTCCGCGTCGGTGCCGGCGGCGTCCGGCCCTGGCACGACGGCCAGCCCCCTCTCTTCCGGCACGATGGGACGCAGCCCGTTTCCGGCGGCGGCGGCCGTGCCGCCCATGGTGATGGCCGGCCAGAAGCGCAAGTTTACCGACATGTGGGACACGCCGGGAGCGGGCAGCGCGGGCCGGCTGGGCGCCGGGTCCAAGGCCGGGTCGCCCGTCGAGTCGTCGCCGTCGATGCGGGACCGCCAGCACCAGCAGCACCAGCAGCACCAGCAGCACCAGCAGCACCAGCAGCAGCACCAGCACCAGCACCAGCAGCAGCACCAGCACCAGCAGGCGCGCGAGGAGGCCGGGCCGTCGTCGTACAGCAACATGTCGCCGGCGGCAGAGCCGTCGGTGGCGGGCCTGGGCGACATCATCGACCGCGGGCTGCTCACGATGGACAAGGCGGTCGAGCTGTTCAGCCGCTACACGGACCAGATGGCACGCCACATGCCGGCGGTGGTGTTTGCGCCGGGCACGACGGCGGCGGAGGTCCGCAAGTCGAAGCCGATCCTGTTCGCGGCCATCATGGGGGCGGCGACGACGGAGATGCCCAACGTGCAGCGGGCGATCGTCAAGGAGCTGATGCAGATGTTTGCGGAGAAGATCCTGGTGGTGGGCGAGAAGAGCCTGGAGATGGTGCAGGCGCTGCAGATCTCGGTGATCTGGTACTGGCCGCCGGAGCACTTTGAGGAGCTCAAGTTCTACCAGCTGGTGCACATGGCGGCGGTGATGGCGATCGACATCGGGCTGGGCAAGCGGCGGCCGGGCGGGGGGGTGGGCAGCGGGCGGGGGACGGGGGCGCCGCTGAGCTTCAAGATGCCGCAGGGGGCGGGCATGAACTGGCGCGACCACCCGTTCAAGAAGAACCCGCTGCCGGACCCGTGCGCGATCGAGGCGCGGCGGGCGTGGCTGTCGTGCTACTTCATGACGTCCAACACGTCGATGGCGCTGCACCGGCCGAACCTGGTGCGGTGGACGTCGTTCATGACGCAGTGCGTGCAGGTGCTGGAGACGTCGGACGAGGCGGCGCCGACGGACCAGTACCTCTGCCACCTGGTGTGGACGCACCGCATGGCCGAGGAGGTGGGCCAGCAGTTCAACATGGACGACCCGACGGCCGTGATCAACGTGGCCGACGCGCGGACGCAGTACGCGCTGCGCGGCTTCGAGCGCGAGCTGGAGCGCTACAAGACGAGCATCCCGCGCGGCCTGCTGCAGCCGTCGCTGCGGCTGAGCTTCGAGGTGCTGAACCTGTACATGCACGAGATCGCGCTGCAGATGGAGAACGGCAACGACGAGTTCCGCCAGCCGTACACGGCCGAGTCGACCAAGGAGGCGCTGATCGGCGACGCGCAGCTGACGCCGGCGCACATCAGCGCGCTGTCGGCCTGTCTGCAGGCCATCGACGGCATCTTCGACGCCTTCCTGGGCATGGACATTGCGGCGCTGCGCTGCATCCCCGTCTTCAACTTTGTGCGCGTGGCCTACGCCACCGTCGTGCTGATCAAGCTGTACTTTGCCGCCGCCTCGCCCAACTCCGAGCTCGGCCGCGTCATCAACAAGGACCACATGAAGGTCGAGCAGCACCTCAGCGCCCTGCTCGACAAGTTCCGCGCCACCGCCGCCGACAACCGCTCGCGCCCGGCCGCCAAGTTCCTCGTCGTGCTCGTCATGATCCGCGCCTGGTTCCTGAAGCAGCGCCACTACATTGGCGCCCTGCAACAGCAGCAGCAGCAGCAGCAGCAGCAACAGCAGCAACAGCAGCAGCAGCAGCAACAGCAGCAGCAACAGCAGCAGCAGCACAAGGATTCGCGCGAGGACGACGGCCCGCCCGTCGACGACCAGCGCCCGACGCCCGCCTCTGCCTCCGTCGGCCCCACGCCGCCCGCCCAGACGCCCTACCTGCCCTCGTCCTCCTTCCTGCTGGCCAGCAACAGCAGCAGCGGCAGCAGCAGCATCCGCCCGGCCGCCGGCGCCCTGGCGGCGGCCGCGCCCGCCGCCTGTCTGCCCTCGCCGTCCTCCATCGCGCCCTCCTATCCCATGTCGGTCGCGCCACAGCCGTCGCCGATGGCCGCCTATCCGTCCGGCAACACCCCGCTGGAGCTGCTCTCGGAGATTGCCGCCAGCGACTCGGCCGTCCAGGAGCAGCAGCGACAGCAACAGCAGCAACAGCAGCAACAGCAGCAACATCAGCAGCAACAGCAACATCAACAGCAACAGCATCAACAGCAACAGCAGCAACAGCAACAGCAGCAACAGCAACAGCAACAGCAGCAGATGAACATGATGCCCTGGCTGGCCCCCAACCAGGGCACGCCATCGCCCATGGGGCCGGGCGACATTGCGGCCAGGGGCTTTGCCGGGCCGACCGAGTCGCTCATCACGTCCGACTTTATGGACTTTCCCAACGTGGGCGAGAACTTTGAGTACGCCATGGACCTGACGTTTGCCGGCCTGGCCGAGGCCGGCGCGGACATGAGCCTGGACGAGGGTATGCAGTTCCTCATGGAAGACCCCTACTGGGGCCGAGGAATTCCGGACAGCTTTCAGTTTTAGACGGGGGAAGAGGGGGAGGGGGGGAGGGGGAGGGGGGACGGGGGGGGGAGAAGGGCCACCGGGGACAGTAAGAATGGCCTTGTGAAGGATGAAGAGGGCGTGGGTGTAGAGATGGGACAGGAAAGGCTAGGTTGGACGAGATAAGAG
>JANSMH010000443.1:0-12933 GCA_029299595.1 Grosmannia serpens
TCTCTGAGTGTATGGGAGGTGGTGGGTAAAGGGAGGAAAATACAGATACAGGGGGATAGATGTATGGATGAAAATGAGAACGAATGCAAAACGTAAAAAGAAAAAAGAAAAAAAAAAGAAAAAAGAAAAAAGAAAAGAAAAAAAAGAAACATCCTGCCAAGGGCCTTGTCGTCTTGTCGTCTTGTCGTCTTGTCGTCTCGTCGTCTCGTCGTCTCGTCGTCTCGTCGTCTCGTCGTCTTTGTCCGCTCGACCTCGTCCTTCCCCACCCGCGCCCGAGCTGCCCCCTATTCTCACAGCCACGTTCCAGAAGGGGGCTGCGGCAGCCCAGCGGAGGCCTCGTCTCTGTGGTCGGCGATCATCGCCACGGCCTCCTGCACGACCACGAATGGTCGGGTGTCGAGGCAGTCGCGAGTACAGACGAAAATCCAAGAGGGGAGTCGCGTGCCCTCTGCTGCCCTCCGCTGCCGTTCGTCCTCGCCACTTCGTGCAGAGTCGCAGCGGACGGGATCGGGGCAAGCCCGCGCTATGCGTGAATAGCTCGTATCTCGCATGCGAGCTGCTGCGTCATTTCGACACGTAGACGCGCGCCCCGAGAATGTCGTCTTCTCCCGGTTCCCACACACCTTAATCGCAAGATGCGCCAGATGCCTGCAGGTGTGTGCCAGTGCGGCTTTGCTGCGCCCTCGATCCGCTGCCCTGTGGCTACCTGCAGAAGGCGTTGATCCCGTGGGCCACAGCTACAGAGCCTTCTCGTTCTCGCATAAATACACAATATCCGTAGCCAGGGACCGGGGTGGGGGTGGCAGTGGCATACTACATAGTACTATGTACCGGTGCTGCTCCTTTCGATCTAGCCTTGGCTCTACATAGTAGTGCCCGTCCATGCCGAGCGCCATCTTACGTATGAGCCCTACTCGTAGCTCCGTGCGTGCGTTGCGCGTCGGTCGTGCATTAGCACCGGTCCGTCCTGCTCCATCTGCCCTATCTATTGCAAAGGCAGGTCACGGTCGTCGATGCTTATATCACCGAGAAGCACGAAAGGGCTCCGTGCCACGGCTGAATCAAGCTTATGTACTGCAGGCTAGATCAGATACCACTCGCCTCAACATATCTAGACTGCCCCAAGGGACCGTGGGGCAACAGCCTCTCTCCCAGCAGGGCTGTTCGTTTCCCTTGTTTCTTATATTTTACTTTTAGCTTTGATCGTGCACAGGGGTAGGCTTTTACGCCTCTTCTCCCTCGACTTGACCGGTGAGCTATCCAGATGTATTATGATCCGACCGGTATAGCCAAAGGAAACTAGAGAGAAACGAGCTGGACAGAAACAAGTTGTCGTCACTGGGCTCTTGCCCGTACCCACCCTACGTCGTATATGTCGACGTCCAGGACCCAGGGCCCAGGGTCAGATCACCGAACGCGTCGCCGGCGCGCAACGGAGCCTGACGGGGAGAGGAAACAATGTCGTTCATGCGCCCCGGCATTTGCCGGCTTTTATTCTGTGTTCTTTTTTTATCCTGGGCTCCCACAGGGATGTGAGGCAAGCCCCCCCCCCCCCTCCCCTCCTTCACCGGGCTAGAGGGGAAACAAATAAAAATAAGAGAAACCGTACGATCAGAAAGGAGACGGGCTATAATAAGCATGGAAGGGAGGGCCGTCAGGTGCAGTCAGCACTTACGACCTTCTTCTCACGAGCTTTGCCCCTGGCCTCCAGGCCTTGTGCATATTAACGCATAACAAACTCGGCCGTTTTAGGAAATGTTGGAGATTGCATCTAGAGCGTTTGCCTTTATCCACACTGCCAAACCCGTACACGTACGCCTTCTCGACGGGAGCACCGAACTATCATAGAGGATAGTAAGTAGGCTCGAGAATAAATCGTCGCAAATGTAGAAATAATACGGCGTGGCCGAAATATCGCGAACTAGTCTGCGAACTGCAGACGTGCTGGTTTACGTGGGAGCACACGTTTCCGGCTTTTTGTCCTGTTCCCCGATTTGCTCTCTCTACAACCATTCGCCCTCAAGGACAGTACTATTGATTTGACTACGTAAAAATGCATTGGGGTGCAGTAGGCTAGCCAGGGCAAGCTCATATGCAAGCAAAACATGGCTTCGAGTATTGCTCAACAGGAAACATCTTCATTATCCTAATCTGTGTGGAGGATCATCTGGCAACAGCAGCCGTTTCCCAGTAGCAATACTGATATTTACAGTACTTCCTTTGATTATATCCCCGCCGGCGACCCAGGACCAACGGGCACCGTCCATTACGCTGCCCTTCCTTGCTTGCTATACAGCAAACAACAGCCCGTGTTTCTTCACTTTTCCTCGCTGTTGAGTCTCCGCCAGACCTCGGTCTCCACTGCCGAAAGGCGATCCCCAGCTGCTTTTGCAAGCTTCTTGGCCACATCCCACACGCCCTCGCCGTCCTCGCCGCCGTCGTACATGTTCGACGCCTGGGCTGCGGCTCTCTGGGAGCTGTTCATGTCGGCCGCATACGAGTTCTGCATGTAGCCGGGAGGATGGTCCAGGTTGCGCTCATCCACAGCTGGCGGCCCGCCAAAGAAGCCAGTTGGCTGTGGCAGGCTTGGCCAGGCACCGGTCGTGGCCGGTGGCATTGCCGACGTGGAGGTGCCGCGAGGAGGTGGATAGGGTGCCGATGTCAAGGTGGGAATGGCCATCTGTGGCGGATATGGATTTGACGGGGCAACGCCCGCGTCTGCTGCAGACGAGAGCGGTGTCTGCTGTGGGTAACGTCCTCCGGTTGGTGGCAAAGGCACTGCTCCGGGCTGCGGAGGCGGAGGGCCAGCACCAGCTGCGTTCGTGGTAGGCGTGGGCTGGATGGACTGGTAGCCGTTGAGCTGGAAAGCTCCGGTCTGCCGTGGCTGGCTGGGAACCGCACCTGGCCTTGCAGGAGGAGGCCCCGCGCTCACGGCTCCGGTAAGAGTGGCAGCGCTCGTTGTCACAGGAGGTGCCTTGTATGTCTTGCTCTCTTCCGGCCCGTCTGTCTTTGGAGTCACCCCAGATGCCTTGGCCGCGTTGATGGGGCTCTGCGAGTATATGTGTATAGGCGGCATTATGTGTATCGTAGCAATGGTGATGGTGAGGCTGCCAAAGTGGGCGTGCTTGTGATTATGCCTCGGCGACGTACGGGCATTAAAGCAGTTCTGGTTTGATGAAAACCGAGGAGTGGAAGAGCTTCCACAGCTTTTAATTATGTGGCTGTCTGGCGTTTTGTGAGGTGTTCTTGTTATGTCTTTGCTGTCAGACTTGGAAAATAAGAAGCATTCAGGAGGGTGGCGACGTCATTGTGTCATGTGACGATGGCTAGGCAGAACTGCAACATATTTAAAACATTACTTCTCCAACTAAATCTGTGCTACTACAAGTTGCTGTGGCAATAGGTTGCACTTTGGAGATATCAGCGTGAGAACGTGTACGAGTAGGACTAGAGGGCTGGTCAGGGCTGCAGAAACGCCGGCTGTGGGCAGCCGCCGGAAAAGTGCAGAGTAATCAGCCATGCTCCACATGAAACACGACAGCAGCCGCCTTGGAATTAAAACCAACACTGGCCATCAATTCTCAAAGCATTCGCGTTGCACCTCGTTGCTGAGCAGAGGCATGCACGGAAAATCTATATGCCGACACCCGAGGGCTAGCCGCATCGGGAATAGTGCTGTGCATGCTCTCAGGACTGCAGATGAGGTTCGCGAATGTAAAAAGAACAGTCGTCGCAGCAGCCATCTGCCACGGCGACAGGACAAGGACTCTCGGCGGTCTTTCAATGCGTGTTTCCGAGGAGAGCTAAGCATACATACACACAGCACATCGGATTCGACAGCGGAACACGACAGAAAAGATGGTCGGCAAAGTCAGCGAGCGCGTCCTCCTGAGGGAAGGTAAGCTTAACATACGGATGGGCTCCAGCCTCCCGCCAGACGACGAGGCGACGTGCTGACCGGGCCTTGCAAACAGGGCTGGAACGCACGGATAACGGGATGAAGCAGACGAGCTGGCCAGAAGTCACGCCCATCAACCAGAAGAACTACTACACGTACGCTGTTTTGTGTGCATCTCCGAGACGTGGCGGCGTTGGTCTGACTGGCATGCAACAGGGAGTACATGAAGCGCGACGACCAGATCCTGGCGCTGCGGGTGCAGAACGACGCGACGCGCGATAGGCTCGTGCAGAACGCAAAGGACCGCGACCGGGCGCTGAACCAGAGCCGGGGCGAGATACCGCTCCTGCTGCCGGAGCAGCAGGCGGGCGACTTTCCGCTGCCGACGGACGGCATCGACATTTCCAAGATCATCGTGATCCACCCGGGCAGCCAGTATCTGCGGATCGGCTTCTCGACGGACGTGCTGCCGAAGACGGTGCCGATGTGCCTGGCGACCCAGTTTCCGCGGACGGAGTCGGACGAGGGCGAGGCGGTGCCGCGGCGGCGGCGGCAGGCGGAGGCGGCCAAGGCGGAGCAGCAGTACGGCGAGGAGTGGGCGAAGAGGTTCAGGAAGATGAGCGAGGACCTGAAGCAGGAGATGCGGCAGAACAAGCGCAAGGTGCTGCCCAACTCCAAGGAGCTCGTGGTCAACTACAACCGGCGGACGGAGGCGGAGGTGATCGCCACGCACAACGACCCGCTGCAGGTGGAGTGGACGGACGTCAGCACGGCGCGGGAGGCGGAAGGCGAGGCGGCGGCGGAGAGGGAGGGCGGCGGGGCCGGCGGCGGCAAGGCAGAGCGGCGTTCCGGGTCGCCGCCGTCGGTGCTCTACGGCCAGGAGGCGCTGCGGATCCCGGACGACTCGGAGCCGACGTTCCGGGTGCGGTGGCCGATGCAGCACGGCTGGCTCAACGAGGACGACTACGCGACCGTCAGCAGCCTGTACAGCGACTTTGAGGCGATCGTCACGCACGCCGTCCTGCAGGAGCTGGGGCTGCGGCGCGTGTCGTCGTGCCGGCAGTACAGCTGCGTGTTCATCGTGCCGGACCTGTACGACAAGGCGTACGTGGAGATGCTGCTGCGGCTGTGCATGACGTGGTACGAGTTCGGCAAGGTGTGCTTCATCCAGGAGAGCTACGCGGCCACGTGCGGCGCCGGCTACAGCCAGGGCTGCGTGGTGGACGTGGGCGCGCAGAAGACGTCGGTGGCCTGCGTCGAGGACGGGCTGGTGGTCGAGGAGTCGCGCGTGAACCTCAAGTACGGCGGCCGCGACGTGACCGAGACCTTTGTCAAGATGCTGCTGTTCGACCACTTCCCCTACCAGGACATCGACCTGCGCCGGCGCTACGACTTTCTGCTGGCCGAGGAGCTCAAGCTCAAGCACTGCACCCTCAACGAGGCCGACGTGTCCGTGCAGCTGTACCAGTTCCACCTGCGCGCGCCGCACCAGCCGACGTACCGCTACCAGTTCAAGACGTACGACGAGGTCCTGCTGGCGCCGCTGGGCCTGTACGAGCCCGCCGTGTTCGACAACAGCGCCAAGCTGCGCGGCCGCCACAAGCTGATCGAGCGCACCTACAACGCCTACGACGTCGACATTCCCGACGACCCCATCTCGTCCGCCCAGCTGGCCGTCCTGGCCCTCGACCGGCCCTCCGTCCTGCCGCCCACCCTGGCCATGGGCGGCGGCCACCGCTTCGGCACCCCCGGGCCCAACGAGGCCGCCACCCCCAGCAAGGACCGCACCCAGCCGTTCAGCTTCCTGGCCCGCGACCTCAACGCCACACCGTCCACCTCCAAGGCCCCGTCGCCCGCCCCCGAAGGCACCAGCACCCCCGTGCCCGCGCCCTACGTCTTTGGCGCCGGCCGTGACCCCGTCAACGGCGCCGCCAGCCCGGCTCCCAGCGTGCGCAACGGCGGCGGCACGCCAGCGCCGAGTGGGTCGGGTGTCCCGGCCGGCGCCGCACCAGCCACAGCAGCCGGAACTGCACCAGCCACAACCCCAGCCACAGCCTCAGCCACAGCCGCAGCCGCAGCCGCAGCCAGCAACGGCCTCTTCCCCATGGACCCCCTGTTCCACCGCACGGCCAAGGAGATCGCCGCCGAGCGCGACTCGGTGCTGCCGCTGGCGCCGCTGGACATTGCCATCATGACGTCGATCCAGAACGCGGCCAAGGGCGACGAGCGCAAGCTCAAGGACTTTCTCGGGTCCATCATGGTGGTCGGCGGCGGCGCCAAGATCCCGCACTTTACCACCTACCTCGAGGAGCGCCTCAAGGTGCGGCGCCCCGACCTCGTCGACCGCATCCTGGTCTCGCGCAGCGCCCGCGACATGGACGAGCAGGTCGTCGTGTGGAAGGGCGCCAGCGTCTTTGCCAAGCTGACCACCAACGACAGCTGGATCACGCCCTACGAATATTCCTTCCTCGGGCCGCGGATCCTGCATCACAAGGTGTTGTGGCAGTGGTGAGGGGAGGGAGACTGGAGGCCACAGGCAGTTCAGTTCAGCCCAGAGCACAGGGCACTGTCACCGCTGGAGAGGTCCTCATGTTTGTATCGTTACGGGTCAAAGGTGTTTTGGAGGCCAGAGTAGAGTAATCCTGGATGCTTTTTTGATGGCAGCAAACGAGACGGATATAATTGATGCGACATGCTATTTTCTTAGACAGCAACGTCCACACACGTCTATGCCACCTTCTTGGCGATCCGCACCAGCAGCACGCCGCCCGTCGGCCGTCCATGAACCGCGTCCAGCAGGTGCACCAGACGGTATCCCGGCCGCAGACGGTCCAGACGAACGGCCGCCCAGGCCAGCAGCGTGTTGCGACGCATGGCGCCGGTGGAATCCTTGACCAGGAAGCGCACAAACGAGAGCGTGGCCGCCGTCGACGCCGACGACGCCGCCCGGAAGCCGGGCGCCCGCAGAGGCGCAGTGTTGTGTCCCGTCGCCACCATCGGCACGTTGGCAAACGTCACCACCTCGCCGCCAAAGTCGGGATTCCGGTCCGTGCCGTCCTTGGCCACCTTTGTGCGCGCCTTGTACTCGCCCTCCTTGTCCTCCGCCTCGCGGCTGGCTGCTGCCGTCACGCCGTCGTCGACCCCCATGTTGGTCAGGTCGGCGTCGATGTGCAGCTCGACCTTGACGTACGGATGGATCGGCCGTCTGGAGGATGCCGTGGACGAGCCGTCGCCGTCGTCTTCGTCGTCTTCGTCGGCAATCGGCAGCTTTCCGGCGTAAAAGGTAATGGTCAGGTTGAGCATGCAAAAGGTTGAAGTCGGGGCTGGCACAGGTAGAGTAGCGACGGCGTTGGTGGTTGTAGCAGCAGTGGTAGTCGCATCGTCTGTCAACTTGTCACCGCGATAGCCTAGAAGGGACGGCCAGTATTAGGACTGGGGCAGGACATACTCAGCCACCAAGACGTCGGCTCACCTTCTGGCTTGAGAACATAGCCGCCCGAACCGGAAAACATGGCTGTCTCGTTAGCAAAAAAATAGACTTTTACAAGCAGCCTCAAAACTCTCTCCCACTCTCCGCTCTTACCCTCGTTCAACATCATGCCCTCGTCGCAGCTCTGCCAGTTCAGCGCCACGATCTGGATGCCACGGCGCCAGAACGGCGCCGGGTCCAGGTTCGACGACCGGATGCGCAGGCCCGACGGGTACGCCCGCATCAGAAAGCTGCGGTTGTGGTGGAAGAGGGCCGGGCCGCTCTTGGCGTGCACCTCCTGCACGCCCTTTTCCGACAGCGAGAAGACGTGCGTCGGCATCTGCGCCTCGGGCTGCGTCAGGCTCTTGAAGCTGACGCCGCGCGTGTAGACGGCCAGCTGGGCGAGCGTCTGGGTGATCTTGGACAGCTTCTGCGGGGGGGCGGCAGCCGTGGTGGCTGTGGCAGCAGTCTCGGTCTCGACGGACACGTTGGTGGGCTGGGGCGTGATGCTGGCATCGCTGCCATTGTCCGTGCTTCCGGCGCCGCCACAGCTGCTCGACGCCGGAGCTGGGACGTGCTTGACCTTGACGAGGATCTTGTTGCGCAGCGCGCCCGGCGCCGGCAGCATCTTCACCTCGCCGACGGGCGGCGGCTCCAGCAGCAGGCCCTGCCACTCCTGCTCCATGATCTGCACCATGACGGCCTGCTGCTGGGCGCTGCAGTGCACCTCGAGGCTCACAATCAGCGGCAGCTCCGTCGTGCGGAAGCCGTGCTCGCGGATCGTCGCGCACACGTCGCGGAACGGCACCTCCTTTGTGAGCGTGTAGCCGTGGAGCACACGCGGCTCCGACTGGGGGTGAGACGTGGTGGCAGACAGGGCGGTGGTAGCTGCAGTCTCTGTTGCTGCAGTCTCGGCCGTCTCGGCCGTCTCGGCCGTCTCGGCCGTCTCGGCTGTCTCGGCCGTCCCGGCACTCCCAGCTGCGCCCTCCGTTGTCGTCTCTGTCGCCGTCGCCGCCACTCCCGCCTTGCCCCCCACAAACTGCTCCAGCCGCCGTCCCAGCGTCGATCGGGCCAGCCGCGACGTCAGCGTCGACGGCAGCTTCGCCTTGGCCCGCGGCACCGTCTGCTGGCGCCCCGCCGTCTTCTTCTCGCGCGCCACCGGGTCCGTGTCGCTGCTGCTGGTGCTGCTGGTGCTGCTGGTGCTGGTGCTGTCCTCGCTCGCGTTGCTCCCTCGCCTGCGGTTCCGGCCCGCGGCATCGCCCCTGTCCTCCTCGTCCTCCTCGTCTTCCTCGTCCTCATCCTCGTCCGACGACGACTCCCCCTCGCCGTCCCACACGTCAATCTCGATGCACCGGCAGCCGCGGTCCAGCACCTTGCGGTACGCGTCCGTGCTGGCATCGCTGGACAGCTGGTTGCCCGTCAGATACGTGTTGTGGCTCGAGTTGATAAAGTAGCTCGACAGCGGATAGCTGTCCACGTCCTGCGTCTCCGGCAGCGGACCCTGCGCGTCCGTGGCCGCCGACGCCATGTAGCGCAGGAAGCCCGCGAGGTCCATGCCGGCATCGGCGGCCGTCTTGTCCTCGCCCTGGACGTGCTCCAGAAACGTCGCCACCTGCTCTCGATGCCACGTCTTGTCCGTCGCGTCGGCGTGCGCGCTAAAGATGCGGCTTGCGTGCGCCATCAGCGAGGCCTCCAACACAAGGCCCGGCGAGGACGTCTCAGACGTCGGGCCCGATGCCGGTGCCGGTGCCCCCGCCGGTGCTGCTGCGGCCTCTCCAGTCTGCTCGGGCGTCTGCGACATTGTTTGCTGCTCCGTGTGCTTTTAGATCAGAGATGCAATTTTTTTTCTTCTTTGATTTTCTTCTTTGTGATCGCGCCTGCACGTCGTATCTTTTCTGCTTGTCGCACTTTCTGTTTTCGCTTCTCGCTGGCCGTTTGCTCCTTCCTGTGGGGACTCGATGGAGCAGAGGCCTCTTTCTTACGAGTACTATGTACGACTCTCAGTCTCAGATCCACTGTCGCGTAACAAAAGCGGAGTGGGATCTTTGCCATTCGCTCCAGCAGAGCAGCGAGTCCACAGGCATCAGACAAATGCATAGATGGGCATCGTCGCAGAAGAAACGGCTGATGGCCCGATAAAGGCAAACATCGAAAAGGCCAGCCTATCCCGTCTCAGCTGCCGCAGCCCAATCGGGCACCATTTTTAGTCTTGCCGAATCTATCGCTTTCGACACCTGCGACAGTCGCACCTGCCCGGATCCAACTATCGACTCTTCGCATGAGCTCCTCAGCAGGAAAATTACTGCCTCATCTGACGCATTGCACCTGGCCAGCTGTCACTGACACCGTCTTAGGCACAAGTGTTCGGGCGAAGACTTTGTTTTTGTTTGTTTCAAATTCCCTTTCATTTTAAATGATTGGCAAAAACAGAGCTATTCGGATCGGGTCCAGGCGGGGCATCCCGCAATGACCACAACTGTTCTTTCTTCTTTCTGCGATCGGGAACTAGCCTGAACAATAATACTTGCATGTGCTTCTACGAGAACATACACAACTATCCGAAGCAGTTGCGGTTGAATATACTCCCAGCGCATGCATCGTTTGGCCAGGACAGCTGCGGAAATGATGGGACTTTTTGGCAAGGCTGAGTAACCGGACTGGGAGTCTCACCCATAAAGTGTGCATCAGCGGATGTTATCCTTTCTACGAGTAGTATCATGACAAGTCACTGTGATAGGGTCACACGTATGCATGTGACGACTTGATCCCACGCTGCAGCATGGTTATCCGAGCGTTTGTACTCCATACAATACACCGTTATAGCAACTACACTCGTCGAGCGCAATCCTTTCAAGCTTTAGGATGACATACGTCAGCTGCACACGACAAATTTGAGAACTCGCAAGCACAACAATGCACAGCCACGGCGCTCACCACCCCTGGAATGCATACGTAGTCTAGCTCGTCCGTGTAGTTCAGTCTTTTTCCCGGAGTATTGTCCTAGCCACCAAGACAAATGCCTTTTCTCAGGATTGCGGGCTGACATCATCGCAGGTGTCACTACGCTGCTACGAGCGGGGTCGGAGGCCACCGGGCCAGTTCTGTCTCACAATACGCGGGACGAGTACGAGTAATAGCAGCAAAGCAAGGGCGATGCGGCCCTTGGGAGCTTGTGAGCTGTAAGCTTGTGAGATTGATCAGCCACTCCCTACTGAGGTGTGGAGGCACACAGCTCGACTGGCGTAAGACAAAGCGAGAAACGTCATTTTATGATAGACTGCCGGTATGCTCGTATTCAGTCTGGTTGTGTCCTGACAGAAGTACCCCGTCTTGCAAACGTGAGAGGAATTAGTCGAGAATGTAAACAAGAAGACAGCAAAGAAAAAGGAAATACGAAAAAAGGAAACAAGACCAGAAATAGCAACGCCCAACACAAGAGTCATTAAACGGACAAAGCAAGCTGGACAGAACAAGAGGCTTGGCCGATGCTAACCTGCCGGGCAAAGCAGACGTAGAACAGAGACAAAGAATATGCTTAACCCCGTATCATACAACGGAATAAGGGCTGTCCATGACAACCAGGGCATCGAAATCGGGACCAGATCAACGTTGGGCAACAGATCAAGATCAGAACCAAAGGCTGAACGCCCGTAGAAACCAGAAAACGAAACGCACCACCCTCCTTCGGGCGTAGCCAGACAGCCGAGCGAGAACCGGTGGAAGCCGCCAGCAGGATAGCGCGGTAGAAGCGGATGTTGCTCGGACCAGGCTGCCTCGTAAGACGCTCCGTGTGCCACACTGTGGGCGGGGCGGTCTTCGGCAAGACCGTCTAGCGCACAGCGTACGGAATATATCTGGTAGTGTCTGTGTACTCGCGGCAGCCAAGACCGGCGGGCTGGTACGCAGGGAAGACAAGCCGGAATGGCCAGGCGTGGCCGGTTGGCTTCCGGCCGATCCAGCTAGCCGCACTGCTTGCCTGAAAGAGGCCTGGCTTCAGGATTCTGCTATTGCACAGAGCAACGGGCATTACGCATTCTGCATGTTCTGAAACAGAAGAGCTTATCTTGTTCAGATGCGCACACTATGTATGAGAGAATTGTCAGCTCGGGGGGAGGGAGCCACTATTCTTCATTTTCTTCTTCGGCGGAAGGTGCGACGAGGCGCTGTCGCAGTGGATAGGACCTTTGCTTTTGGCCCTCCCTCCCTTGTTCCATGGACACGACACGCAACACAGTGCAATACGGGCATGGCCGCAACCAACAGCAAAAGGCGAAAAAGCGAAGTATGCTCTGGACGAGTTCGTACGAGTCCGTTTTACGAGTTTCCTACAAGCGTGATTACGAGTTATTCCCCCACTCTCGCTACCGGTACGAGTTGCGAGTATCTTACTATGTATGTACCGGGCCCTGTGAGCCCACAGCAGGGAATAGGATATAATACTATGCAGCTGAAGAGCAAAGCATGACAATGGGGCAGGGCTCCCCCTGCTGCGCTATTGCTCACATGCAGGGGCATGCAGGGGCAGAAACACGCAAGCGTGCAGAAGAAGAAAAGAGGCTGCAAGCTGCAGCAGCAAGACCGGATGAAAACCGGGGACGAGCCAGAGACATCCAGCCGGTCGACGGGTTGGATCACGTTTTTTACTTTCCATATTTCCGTCTAGCCGTCATGCCCTCGCCCTTCGATTGGCCTGTCGAGAGTAGACCCACACGAGTTTCCGCAAGTATTTCCACATCTGGTCCGTTCTAGTATCTTCTTCCTGCGTGTTCTTCCATCTCGCTGACCTCAGAGCAGAAGTACGATACGAGTTGCTGCTGCGAGTTACTCGTATGCCTGTATTGGGACCAAAGGCTGTCTCTGGCTCCGCCGAGCCACGAGCTCACACGGACAAGTCGACAAGACATCCACTCCCATGGCTACATACACTCGTAATACAAACAAACGGATGTCAGGCCATCGGCTCTCCCGTTCCTGCTGCCATCTTGTCTCGATATCGACTACTGCGAATCATACATGGTGCAGCACATACTCGACCATCGCTGACGAACCGTCCCGTTGATACATAGCTGCTGCTTTGCTACTATGTAAGAGCTAGAGCAAGATACGTGCACATCTTACGTGGCCGCACATGATACATTCCTACCTATCGGCGTTCATTCGACCCTCCCATGTGCGCATTTCCACACCAACTCGGCCATTCCCCTCAAATAGGTCTGCTCGTATAAAGACTGTTGTCGTCAACCGAGCAAATACGGAGGCTGTTGGGTACGGAGTATTAATAGCTACGATGAGTACGAGCTCTCGTACACATACTCCGTACGAGCCGATTTTACCCACAGCCGCGGTTACAAAACAGAAAATGTCATATTTTCATGGGGAAAATGGAGGCAACTGTCGCCGCGACCCCCCCCCCCCCCCCCCCCCCCCCCCCCCCCCCCCCCCCGCCCCCCCCACCCACCCCCCCCCCCCCCCCCCCCCCCCCCCCCCCCCCCCGCCCCCCCCCCCCCGCTCCCCCCCCCCCCCCACCCCCCCCCCCCCCTCCCCCCCCCCCCCCCCCCCCCCCCCC
>JANSMH010000444.1:0-12840 GCA_029299595.1 Grosmannia serpens
ACGTCCCAGGAAAAAGAGGACGGCCAAAAGAACAAGCAAGAGGCCGCCTCGCTGGTGCTTCTCCCCCCCCCCCCCTCCCCCCCTCTCCCGCCCCCCCCCCCCCCCCCCCCCCCCCCCCCCTAACCTGCTTGCGGATACCTACCACCCCCTTGTTCTACTTTGCGCTTCCCCAGGCTAGGTGCGGGCATTAGTCGCCATGTGTGCCTGCACGCACACCCGCCTCCGGAGTGAGCTCAAGCTTGCACGCCGTATCCGACGACAGTCCAGCCATACGGCATCGGCAAAGCCCAGCAGTCCCTGCTACCGTTGTCGCCTCTCTCTCTCTCTCTCTCTGTGTGTGCTCTGCCCTTTCCTGTTCTCCCCCCGTCCTTCCCTGTCCTCCCTGTCCTCCCTCCCAAACGCCTCCCGTCCACCCTGGCCGCTCTCGATTCTCATCAGACGATTTCTGTTGTTGGCCGCCTCTGTCTCACAAAAATAGACTACGGGTACGATACTCCGTAGGATGCTCCCAGAAGCCCCATCTGCGGCGTCTCCTCCTTTCGTTCTAGCTCTACTCCGTACGCGGGTTTATTAGGTCTTGCCAGGCTTATCTGGCAGCCGGACGTCTCTCGGCCTGTCCTTAATTGGCCGGGGGGCGGGCATTATACCTCGCCATCGGTTGGGTCCGTGCTCACGCTCTCCATGCTACCCTCCCATGCAGCCACCTGTCTGCCTGCCTTGCTAATCGCTCACTGAGCCCACGGGCACTCCGTATTATGGGGCGTCTAGCCCAGACGGCAGGGGGACAATGATGCAAAGTCTCCAAGGAACTATTTACCGGCGCATGCGTGTGGAGAGCCAGCAGGCGGCGACAAATCACACAGACGGCGTCATGGCGCTCCCTAGGGCCGAGATCCCCTGAGGAGGCATGGTGCGCCGCCCCCTTTGAAACACGCGCTCGGTCTTGTCGCCTTGGGCTGGCTGCTCGAGCAGGAGAAGGGACAGATGACAGGAAGCAAGAGCTTCCCAAGCACACCATACAGGCTGCAGCTGCTATGCAAGTGCGAAGCGATGCCTCGTCCCCGGGCCCGGACGGATTGCTGAATGGAACAGACAGCGCCTGGCCAGCAAAGCCGGCCGACGGCTGCCGTGCGAAAAGATGCCTTGCTGCGGGATAAGACATGGACGTGCATGCATAAATGCATGCACTCACACAAAGCCTTCCAGCCATGTCCGTGGTCCGCTGGGTGCGTGAGATGGCACATGTTCAACAGGCAAGGCAGATTTCGGCCGGCATCGAGAGTACTATGTAGAAAAAATATCAAAGCACGCTGCGACACCTCCGTGTTCTTGTAGAGACACGCAGGAGAGGCTGGAATGGCCGGCCAGTAAGGGCTCACAGCCCACATTGGCGAGATGCCGGGGAGGGGGGGGGGGGGGGGGGAGAGGGGGAGAGGGTGGGCAGTCGATTTAAATTTAACTTCCCGTCCCGGGAGGGGGGGGGGAGGGGAAGCTTCCCTGACATCTGACCTCCCCGATGTCTCTTGGATGGGTAGCAACGGGTAAACGAGAGAGCCGGATGCGGATGTTGGCACAGAGTTGTGCGTGTAAGCTGTGTTCCGGCTCGACGGTCCCGAGATGGCAGCGAGAACAATTTCCAAAGGTGGTGCTGACGCGGCAGCGATACAGGGGTGGTGAAAACGAGTACGATAGAAAAAGAAAGAAAGAAAAGACCTGTTGGTGCGGAAACGGGATGGGAAACGGGAAAAAAAGAGAGGAAATGGGAGAATGGGAAATGAGAGGCGAGGTGAAAAGACGCGGCAAGAGCAGCCGAGAGCAGGCAGTGTCCGAGAGAGATCTGCAAAAACCGGAGAAGAGAGGGCCGAAGGTCAGCCGCTGAAGCTGGAAGTGGCCTGATAGGAAGGGGAAGGGATCGCCAAGGCCTGCTGTCGAAGTCGTGACACAAGACGGACATTTTTCGCTCCGTTATATAAAAAGATGCAACGGCAGGTGGAGGGTGGGAGCTGAGACTTGCATTGAGAGGATGCTGTTCTAGGGCGAGCAAAGGGTGCAGCTGAGGAAAGAAGACGGGAAGGCAAGAAAACAAGAGGGCAAGAGGGCAAAAAGATAAAAGAACACAGAAACATGTGGCGGGCTAAACGAGCTGGGCGGGCGGGGAAGAGGAGGCCAGCGGGCGGTCTAGAGCGGCCGGCGAGGAGAGGTTCCCTCTCTCGAAAGAGGAGACGATGACGAGGAGCGAGGCACAAGCCAGAGACAGAGCGCTTCTTCCACGTGAAATCGTTGGTTCCTGACCGAGAAGCCGTGCTGTGCTGCCTTTCGCGGCCGAGTGACACTGCGGCTGAGTCGTCTGTGGCACCGACAGGATCGATCTTGGCTGGTGCTCTGCATTCGTCTCCCCCCTTCCTGCCCCCGTGTCTGCGAATCTCTTGCGCCTCCTCTCGTCGTCGTCGTCCTCCTCCTCCTGTCTCTGACGGCAAGCCTGTTGAGGGCATTCCGCCTGCATCGTGTGCTGGCTTAGCGCACATTTCGGGCGGGAAGCGACGCGATTGGCTGCGTGGCAGCGTGGTTGCGGGCATTAGCGGGCGCTGGCGCTGGCGCTGGCTGACTGCTGGCTGGCCCGCCCAGCAGCTTACGGCGACTATGCTGTACTAGTACGGAGTACAGCACAGCACAGCATAGCACAGCGCCCTATTTTTCACCCCCTCTCTTTCACGCCCCCCCCCCCCCCCCTGTCAGAGCCGAATAAGAGGGTCCGGAAGACGGCAGAAAGATACGCTGGTAATATGGGGTGGGACCTGCTCCGTAGCAGGTCCGTCCGCGTGAGTTCTTCGGAAGGAACATTTACGACAAGAACAGCAAGATAATAGTACAGAGAGAGAGGAGCCCGGTCGCTACAACGACTTGCCAATGTACCCTGTAGATAAGAAAGAAAGAGGGGTTGGCCCCGCTGGAGGCGCCACGCCGCGCTAGGCCTCGGTGGAAGCTGCCGGCGCTTTAGAAGCAGAAAACCAAGACGGCCAGCGAAGAAGCAAGTCAGCAGTCCGAGAGGCAGCTTAGCCCTGGCCGGCCCGAACAGCGAAGCAGGCTAGCAGGCTGCCAAGGAGGAGCCGTATCTTACGTCGTACGTGTTCGTCCTGAAGCATCAGCGTCGCCGCCGCGGCCGCCCTCTGTTTTTTTCTTCTTTTTCTTTTTCGAGTGGCAGTGCTACTACGACAGCATGTACACGCATTGTACACACGAGAGCCACACCACCATGGGCGAACCTCTCCCCGCCCCGGACGTAGCCGTGGCCCACCTGGAGGCAGCAGGCGGACGAAGGAGGACGATGATGCAGGACGAAAAAGAAGGACGCGGTGCAGAAGCGAGAGGGCAGCAGAGCCGAACGGAAGGGTCAGAACGAACGCAAAGAACGGGGGGGGGGGGGGGACCGAGAGGGCACACGCTAGCACCCGTTTTCTCGTCCCTCTCTCTCTCTCTCTCTCTGCTGGTCCCGTTGATCCTGTTGGTCCTGTTGGTCGGTCCTGCTGGTCGGTCCTGCTGGCCGTGCTCGTCGTTGCTGGCTCGTCGTTGCTGGCTCGCCGTGCTCGTCCTCCCTGTCGTCGCTCGTAAGATGCGCATGGCTCGTACGAGTCCTGGGCCGTGGGCGATGTCTGCTGCCGCACCTCCTCCACCTGGTCTTCTCCCCCGTCCTTTCGGAACGCTGCCGCCGGCCGCCGCTGCTTCAGCAGTCCGGCCTGCTCGGCTTGTCTTTCCGAGCCGCGCTGGACGTGGTGCTTTCTTTCTTTTTTTTTCCCACCTTCCCCGTTCCTGTCTCGCACACACACAAGGTCGAGAATTGCCATGTTCTCCGTACAAGGCACGGGCGAGTGCTTCCCTGTGCCTCTCGCCCATCGTGCGGAACCCAACACGTAAAAACGTGCAAGAACCCGTGGCCGCAACTCGTACGTTTTGCCAGACGCCTCGCTGCATCCAGCACGACCGGGGGCCATCTCGATCCAGCCAGCCCCAGCTCCGCTGCTGGCTCTTTGTCCCACCCTCTGGCCCTCTACTACTTTGTATCTTGCTCCATATCTCACAATGCCACGAGCAGGCATTCTCTCTGTCCTGTGTCAGTGTCTGTTTTTTTTCTTCCTTTTATTTTGGCCGTGTTTAATTTAATTTGTGCTCGTGCTCATGCACTGCAATCCTTCGGCGGACTGGGGGGAAGGCAACATGGTTTCTTCTTCTTTTTTTATTATTTTTATTATTTGCTCTCTCTCTCTTTCTCCCTGTCCCGGGGTTTTTTAATCTTCCTCCATTGCCGTGCGTGGCGGACAAGTCCGTCCGGTTGTCTGCTCATACGAGTACATGGTCCCAATGCAATGTGCAGCATGAGCTACCATGTACATATATGCACGCATGAAACCACGAGTAGGAAGGGAGGGGGGGGGGGGGGGGGAGCACGCTACCGCACTCCGTACTCCATAAGCAAGCAAGGATGCCATTGCATCTTACCATGGCCTTTCTTATTCTACTATTGCTCCTCCAGGGTACCATCGCCCTTGTCTTGGTGCCATTCGCTTCTCAGCCGTCTCTCTCGATCGTCGAGCCTGTTCTGGCATTGGCCTCCAGCGAGCCATCCGCATCCTGTGGCCTGCAGCGGAGATGCGTTGGCAGAGCGGGACGCCGCCGGCTGACCAGCTCTATCTGGGCTGTAGCTTTAGCTCCGTCTGGTTCCGGCTCCTTTCCCTTGCCCCCCCTCCCCCTGCCTACCATACCATGTATCTTAGTACTCCGTAACTCGTGCCTCCTCTTCTCTTACACGCACCACACCACGCGCGGATCTGCAGTTTTGTGGCCCTTTCTGATCGTCAAGAGCTCTCTCTCTCTCGGAAGTACGGCAGCAGTAGGGTATTCGCCGCAGAGATTATCGCTGGTCACGGCCAGTGGCAAGCAGCAGCGTCTGACAGCGCATGTTTCGGGGGGCCCTCTTTTTTTTTTTTGTTGGGGTGAAAGGGTTGGGTTTGCCATTCGTTGCTGTTAGTGCTTGGTTTTTTATTCCTATTTTTATCACACCGTTTTACCTTCTGGGTAGGCCACCCGCTTTACATCAACCCTCTTGCTTCTGCCGTATCTGTGTGTGAGGGTCGGCTGTGATTTGTGCAGCTGATATTCCTCCAGTCACAGTCCGGATCTGGCTCTCGCCTTGCCGTGCGGAGCCTGGACGAGAGGCATCCAGAGAGGCAGACACTCCCCAGACCGTCCTCTACGGAGCATGGAAAGGGGACCGCTGCTGCCGCGCATCACATGTGCGATACGCGACGCACACGACCGCACGAGGTGCACTCGTATCTCACTTGTACTCCGTATGCCATGCCTGGCATGGCTCGACGCCATCGGGTTCCGGTACCCTGGCCCCCTCTCCTCCAGCAGTCCGAGGGGGCTGCTCCACCGGCTGCAGCATGCATACGTCGAGCCGCTCTTGGGTGTGTTTGTGTGGGCCCTTCTTTCCTCTCTTTCCTTTCTTTTTTTTCTTTTTTTTTCGTTTTTTTCTTTTTTCTCCTTTTTACCCCTTCCCTTTGTCGTTGCACAATATATACAGGTACAGCAAGTCGACCGGCACACCCTTGTCGGGTAGCTTACGTTGTAGGTCAGGCCATGGCGTCGGCTGACTCCGGGGCTTGCCGGGCCCGAATGACGGCACCAAGGACGAAACAGGTGTTCATGCAGACATCCAGCCGGCCAGCCTTAACCTCCCCACAGATGAGCAGCAGTATTTGAGAGCGCGCGCGCGTGTGTGTGTGTGCGTGTACTCTGTACGTGGCCGTAGCAGCGTGTGCGCTTATGACAGGAGCGCTGGCTTGTTTCCGAACTGCACATCATTGCTGCTTTCCCCTCGCTTACAGCACGGTACGTCGGTACCATGCCTCTTCCGTACTGGTCGTCACATCCCGCAAAATAGGGTGCGCACGCGTTCGGGTGCTTGGGAGAAGAAGGAGAAAAGGGAGCGAGTGCTGTGGGCTTGGGAAAGGGAGAACAGAGCGCCGGCGGTCACAAAATCTCCGTTCCGTCGTGCGAGCCACGAGTGCTGGTGGGAGCTATCTTACGAGTACTGAGGGCCGAGGCACCAAGCACAAGCACAAGAGCAACGGCCCCAAGACGGCTGTTTGACCTGCCTGTGCTCGTCACCGTATGACGGCATCGATCGTGTGTGCTGTGTGTGCGGCGATGCAGCCGCTCTGTGGGAAGCGGATGCTGGCGGACAGGGCTTGTGGCAAGAGCAGGTCTTGTGCATCTTGCCAATGTGGTGCTCATGCAAGTCCGGTATTATCTTGTCTGTCCATGAGACGAAGGGTGGCGGTGCGAGCGAGATACAGATTTGCGTCGTGGTCCTCTGTACGCGATCGGCACCTGCGAAGGAAAAGAAAAAAAGGGGACAGCCCGATTCGCCCAGCCGGGAGCGAGAAGGGGGGAATAAAATAAAACCATTTTTTTTAAAAAAAAAAAAAAAAAAAAAAAAAGGAGAGAGGCACGTCGGCACGTCTCCTGTGTTCTGCGACGATTAGTATCAGTCAGTGCCAGGCGGAATCCGAGTTTCCTGCATCCGCTCCCACGCATTTTATGTATTTTGCGCCTTTTTATCTCTTCTTTCCTTCTTCTCCCTGGCTGCTACATAGTAGCCCGTCTTTTTTTTTTTCTCTTGTTCGACCCAGAACGAACCGCTCTCTCCACATCCTTTCTAAATTCTGCGGCAGGGATCAAGGGTCCGTGGCTAGCGGGAGTCCGAGAGGAGCCAGGGCCCAATGCTCGAGACACGTCAAGTTGCCCGCCGTCGATGTGCCACTCGTTCCATGGCCTGCATTCCGCATTCTGCAAAGCGTTGGGCAGATCGTCGCGTCGTGGGATTTGTTCCGGCCCTTTTTCTCTTCAAAGTCGGGGATGCTGCGCTGAGAGACTAGAACAAGGCAGGAACGAAGCACGGACGAGGCAGCACGAATGCGGCAAGAACCAAGCAAGATCCCTCTCTTGCACACCATTGCACACTGGCCACGTCTCCGGCCGTCCGCCGCCCTGGCTCCCTCTCCCGCCCTTCTCGTTCTGGCATCTCGGTAACGGCGGCGATGTAAGCCACGCGCACCCCATTCGCTCCTTGTGCTGCCCGTCCAGACGCTGGGCCGTCCTGGCAGAAGACTGCATTGTTCGCAATAGTCCAAGCTTCTACACTACGGGCCGTTTTGGTGCTCGCTGCTGATTTGGCTCCTTCCCTATTCGGGCAGCTCTTTCTGTCCCCCCCCCTCCCCCGGGCTGCCGCTGCCTCCTTCCTCCTTTTCGTCCAGCCGGCTCTACATGGTAAAAGATAAAAAAAAACCCCCAAGATCTTGTCCCTTCGTACTCGTAGAGTCAACGATGCCAACGTCAACAGCTTCTCGGAACTTCTGATTGTCACTACCATCTCGACGTTCCCTGTCCCTCTACCGCGTCGAGCCTCGGCCAGGATAGACACGCCTCCACAACCCTCGATGAATCGGGATTCTAGCGGCCTTTTTGGTCCTCGCGTCTCCCCTTTCTCACCACGGCAAAGCAAAGCCGAGCAAAGGAGGCCTGGCCAGAAAGCGACTCCCAGGACCCTTCCCCGTGCAGAAGCAGCACCGCACCGCACCGCCCACCCTGTTGCTCCGTTCGAGTACATACGACATACCACCCTGTCATGCTGCTCAGTCTGCTCTCCTCCACAGCCCCCCCCGGTCAGCAAGTAGGCATGCTCGCCGCCCCTCCAACACCACCAAATAGGCTAGACAACCTGTGAAGCACATCCGCGGTGTCGTACAAACACCTCCTACTCTAGTGGCTCTTTTTGTGGGTGTCTTGGCTCTTCCTGACGCCGCTGCAATCCTGGGAGATACCGAAGATCATCTGTGGGAGGAGAGGGAACACTTTTGCCTCTTTGGTGTTATTTCTCTCTGATAGCCCATTGTGGATGCGTGTCGTGTCCCGTCCATCTTGCTCTGCCTCTCATTATTCCATTTTCTCCCTCTTGCTATTTTGCCAGAGCTTTTTCCCTTTTCGTCCTTTTTGTCCCTTCCCCCCCCCTAAAATCCTTTTTTTTTTTTTCCCTTGCTCGCCCATTTCCCATTCTGCACAATAACGGCCGTCTCCTACAGCCGGCCCCCGCCTCTGTCCTTCGCTTTCCGTGACAGTTGCATTGCCTGTGTCTTTTACAAATTCTATTTTCTCTATCCCCACCCCTCCACCTGGGCTGGTGTGGACTTGAAACATCTTCTCTGCCGGCCCTGATCGACAGATACCTGCGTTGGCCGGTGCTCCTCCGTCCCAGCAGACCAGCCGACGGCAGAATCTGGAACGGGAGGGGTGGAAGGAGAAGGGCAAAAAATAAAATTTAAAAATAACGATAATATTGCGAAGTGGTCAACTAAGGTTGGTAAGATCTACGACAAGCCAGGCGAGAGAAACCAAACCGAACAAGGGGGGGTGTAGACGACCAGGGAGAAGGCGACCAGGGGGGGAGAGGGGGGGGGAGCAGCCGGAGGACCTGGCGGTATTCCTTTATACGTCAGGGTCCTCCAGGGTAGGAGCAGGAGAGGTAAAGGCAGGACGCAGCACGCAGAACGCACAAGAGACAAGGACGAAGTTCCCCACCAAAACCACCACCTGCTGGGCTACTGGACAGACAAGAGGCCGGCCACTGCCACATATTGTCTGCCGGACGATCGAGGCAAGGCCTTTTGGAGGCAAGATTCAGGGGAAGCTCTGGGCAGCTGGGCAATGCACACGAAGCAGATAGGGACGACAACGCACACCTCGCAGGATCAACTGCACGCACGGGGCAGCAGCACGGCACGCCTGGGTCTTCTTCCGTACGCATCGACCGTGCATCTGCATGTGTATCGCCGTTTCTTCGTCAGCCGTCCGCAGCTCGAGACTTCCCTCTCTTTTTCCCTCTCTCTCTTGTTCCTCGGTTGTCTGTCCTGCGGACTCTCTGGTCCAATCATTTCTTCTTTTTTTTATTCTCGCTCCCACCTCTTTGCTTGTTCTTGTTCCAGCTCTCTGCTCTTGTTCCTTTTTATCCCCCTTTTCCCTCGGTCTCGTTTCTTTTTCCTGACTCTGCTACATCCACAAAAACAACGCTGATATCGCCATGGCGGCCGCGTTGCACAACTCGCATCTTCACTCTCCCAACCCGTCCACAAGGTCCTACGACTCGTCATCTACGTCGTCTGCGACGTCACCCAGACTCCTTGCACTGGCGTACGGCCAGCAGCACCAGCAGCAGCAGCACCAGCAGCAACAGCAACAGCAGCACCAGCAGAACACGAGCACAGGTGCGAGGTTGACTGCAGTGACCCCGGGCCCACCGACATCGACCGGCAGCATGCTGCCCACGCCGGCGCCGTCGATGCAGTACGGCCTGAGGGAAGACCAGAGCCAACAGGCCTACCAGAAGCAGTCACCGTACCCGGCCTACGCCCACATGGCAGGTATGTCATCCCAGCCGCCGCCGCCACAGCAGCAGCAGCAGCAGCAGCACCCATACCACCACGCCATCCAGCCTTACGCGGCCGGTGGCTCGGCCATGCCGTCGGGCAGCGACTCAGCCGCGAGCACGCCAAACCCAGGGTACATGCCGCTGCCGCCTGGTGGAGGAGGACGAGGAGTAGGAGGAGTAGGAGTAGGAGGAGGAGGAGGGAGGTCCATGTCGCCAGCCTACCAGCAGCAGCAGCTGCTGCACGCCCATCAACACCACCACCACCACGCGCAGAGCCAGGTCAAGCGGGCGTACCGGCAGCGGCGCAAGGACCCGAGCTGCGATGCGTGCCGCGAGCGCAAGGTCAAGTGTGACGCGACGGAGACGACGAGCTGCTCCGAGTGCTCGAACAGACAGGTCAAGTGCCAGTTCACCAAGGAGACGAACCGACGGATGTCGTCGATGAAGCAGATGCAGGACCTGGAGCGGCAGATGGACCGGGTGCGGCGCGAGAACAGCGAGCTGCGACGGCAGCTGCACGATGGGGGGGCGGCGGTGATGAGGGCGGAGAGCGTGACGGTGAAGACGGAGTGCCAGGGCGGGGGTGCTGCAGACGGACAGTATCCATGGGGCGGCAACAGCAGTCTGCAGCTGCCGGCGATCGGATCGAGCCCACGGCGGCGGCGGAGGCAACGCCAGCACGCGAGCCGGGGCCACGGCTATCTCGTGCACCCCAGCTATCACAGCCACCACCATGACACGGCAGGCGGCTCGGAGCTGCCGTCCCAAACAGCGGTGGACCTTGGGCGGGTGCGACTCAAGCTGCGGACGTTTGCCAAGGGCATCTGGCAGCCGCCAGCGCGCTTTCTGCCCTTTTTCGAGGAGACGACGGCGGCAAATGTGGCGAGGCCGCCTGCACGCCCGGACCTTCCGGCTCGACCGGCAGTCGAGCCCCTGCTGCAGGCGTACTATGCCTTTGTGCAGCCGATGCTGCCGCTGCTGCACTGGCCGAGCTTTGTGCAGGACGTCGACGGGCTGTACCACGGCACTCCGCGGTCTCCGTCGTCGCCAGCGCCGTGCTCGGCCTCGTTCGCCGTCTTCTTCGCCGTGCTGGCCGTCGGCTCCCTCTTCTGTGCGCGGCCGCATCCGGACGCGGGTTTTGGCGCGACCGACCTGGCCGATGCTGCACGCGGACTGCTGGATCCCTGGGGCGGCTGCTCGGCGGTGCCGACGCTGGACGACGCGCGCGCGCGACTGCTGCTGGCCGTGTTCCTCAACGAGAGCCACCTCAAGTCGGCGGCGTGGATGTGGCTGGGCGGAGCCGTGCGCGTGGGCCAGGACCTGGGGCTGTATCTGGAGAGCGGCGAGGAGGACCAGGTGGCGGCGGAGACGCGTCGCTGCGTGTGGTGGTCCATGTACATTCTGGACCGCAGCCTGGCGGTCGAGCTGGGGCGGCCGGCGCTGATCGACGACGACGACTGCGACGTGGCGCTGCCGGCGGCTATCGACGACCAAGGCCCGATGCTGGCGGTGCTGCACGTCGTGCGTGCCTACACGGCCTTGGGACGCATCCTGCGGACAGCAGCGATGGGCGACGTGGACAGCCACGACAGCCACGACAGCCACGACAGCCACGACGGTCGTGACGGCCGTGACGGCCGAGACGGCCACGACGAGGCGTCCACGACCAGCGGCCGACCAGCCTCGTCCTCGTCGCTGGCGTCCACCTCGTCCTCGCCCACGTCTCCCTGCGCGCCCTCCTCCTCGTCGGCAGCGCCGTCTCCCGGCATCCCGGCTGGCCATCTGGCCGCCTTTGAGCAGCACTTTGCCGCCTGTCTGCGCACGTTTCCGCGGACGGGCCATCTGGCCCCGACCAGCCGCAGCGGCGCCGGCGACGACACCCCCCTCTACCTCGCAAGCCTTGCGCCGATGGCCTACGTGCTGCACGCCCGCCTGCTGCTGCACCGCGCCAACCTGGCGCCGGCCTGTGCGCCGCCTGTGCGCCGGGCCGCCGTCGAGAAGTGCACGCGCGTGGCCCTCGAGACGGCCACGCTGGTGGGCAGCCCGGCCGAGGGTGGCCGAGAGGGTGTTGTAGAGGGCGGGCCGTGCACCAACCTGCTCGTGGCCCACCTCTTCCGCTGCGCCCTCTTTGCCATCCTCGCCGGCCACGGAGACGCGGCGGCGCTGTTGGTGCGCTCGCTGGCCACAGCAGCCACGGCGCCTGCGGCGACCAGCCGCGACAGCCTGGCGACGCCGTGCGGCCGCTTCCTCGGCTTCTTCGTGTCGTGCGTCGCCTTCAAGCGGGCCGAGTACGGGGCGCGGCCCGGCGGAGGAGGCGGCAGCAACGTGGGCGGCGTCTCCAGCACGGCCACAAATCCGCTGCTTCTGGACGAGGAGCTGCTGGCCTATGCGAGCGCCGACCTGCAGGCGACGCCCGAGGGCGCCTGGATCTGGGAGGGCGAGACGCCCTTTGGCATATCCCCGACGGGCAGCAGCACGGCCACGGCCACGGCCACGGCCACGGCCACGCACACGCCCCTGCATGTTGCTGTCCACGGCAGCCTCTCGGACGGGGAGAGTCGCGACTGGGGCGGCTGGGAGTTTCTGGAGAGCCGTCTGCGCAACCTGTCGGCGACCGCGTCGGGCAGCTCGCGTGCGGTGGCAGCACAGCCACATGCCAAGCCACAGCTCCAGCCACAGTCACGACACCAGCCACTGCCGTCGCCCACAGCCTACTCCAGCCCGCCCTACCACTACACCACCCAGACGCTGGCACCGCTCCGGCCGTACGGCGTCGCGGCCCCGGTCAAGATGGAGCCGCCGGACGACAGCCCGCGCGAGGTGCTGGTGGGCGGCGTCGGCAGTCTGGCGCCCCCGATCCGCGGCAAGACGGCGAGCCAGGAGCGCATCAGCATCGCCAACATCATATGAGGGGTCCCCTGTTTCTCGCGTGTCTTTTCTTTTGTACCCCTACTTTCTGTCTTGTTCTTCTTCGCCCTCGATGACTTACGGATGACGAATGTCGTGATTTGCCCATGGGCTGTTTTTTTGTATCTTAGTTGCCAGGCGTGCGCCCTGCTATGTATTCATGTATCAGCCACGACCTGGAGCGTATCTACCCATGTTTGCAGTGTTCTGTGCGGCGATGATATTTCTGCTTGTTCTTCCTGTTTTCTCTTTTTTTTTAGTCTGCGTCCAAAGAGTCTATCGCACACGTCACGATGCGTCGGCCCTGTTGCATCGTTGCGTATGCCCTGTCCGCCCCCCCCCCCCCCCCCCCCCCCCCCCGGCCCCCCCCCCCGGCCCCCCCCCCCCCCGGGCCCCCACCCGCCCGCTCCACCATCTTGCGCGTCCCCGGGGCCGGGGAGGTCCCCCCG
>JANSMH010000044.1:0-127606 GCA_029299595.1 Grosmannia serpens
GCGTGCAGTGGTCGCGTGAGTACGAGTCGTGGCAGGTCCGGCCCTGCACGAAATTAGGCCTCACGACGCTGAGAGCGCTGGGAGTGGGGCGGGTGGTTAACAGTTTCTCAGAACAGCTCCATTGGAGGTGTACGAGATGCCGACTGACGAGCAAGACGGGGGGATGAAGGACGAAGCGGACAATGGAGAGGAACAGGACAGAATAGGATGAGGCGTTTTGGGGGGTGGGTTTTGGGCTTGTGCGAAAACTAAAAAAAAAAAAAAAAAGGAGAAGGAGAGACGGAGGAGGAGAGAGAGAGGGGTTAGGTCGCCCAAAGGGAAGGACAGAACGAACAAGTGAAAGGCTGCCCAAGGTGCAATGGCAGCAAATAAGGTCGCGAGAAGGCGCCGAAAAACGGGCGTGGGCGGGCTCTGAGCCTTTTTCGCTCTGGCAGGGTTGGCGAGCCTGACACGTGACCAGACAGAGCCCAGCGCAGGGCCGGGCGCGCCAATCAGGGGGCGCGGCCGGCGAGACAGCGGCGGCGGCAGAGATACGAACGAGTACGGGGGCCCCAGGGAAAACAGGGAAAGCAGAGATTACGACAGCCCAATGGCAAAACGTGGCCGCCTAAAATCGGCGGTTTCCCCACCAGCATCCAGCACTAGCCGGAGCATCGCTGCGACAATGGGCAAATCCGACGATAGTGAGTAACAGAAAGCCCGATCTGATGGCGCGACCCATTCGGACCAGAGGCCAGGAGGGCGGACACAGAGCACCGAGGCCATTGCGTATTTTCCTACAATGTATCTGAAGATATCTTACAATGTGTCTTACAGTGACGAGGGAGGGGGGTTTGTGCTACCCCAGCGAGCGGTTGACCATTGCCGGGTCGACCTGTGTGTGCAGTTCTGACGTGGACGTATCGCAGACCAGCAACGGCGAGGAAGAGGGGCGGCGGGCTTGCTGGTCACCGGCAAGTGGCCCGGATGCAATCCGTCGCCTGGCCACGCAGCAGCCTCTAGAGGAAGGTCGAGGCCGAGTCATGTGAATCCGGGTGGAGTGGTGCCAGATGTGAGGAGAGGGTGGGTGGTCAGGCAGACCGGGCCAACAGGCCAACAGGCCAACAGGCCAACAGGCCAACAGGCTAAACCTCTCTGGAGGGCGGAGGCTGGGACAGGCCATCCCTGCTGCCTATTTCCCGCTACCAACGGTTTTGGCAGTCGCTACCGCAACAGCATCGGCACTGCCTGGCACGTTTGGCTGGGAAAACCGGTCTGGACGACCTGGACGAAACAAGTCTCTGTTTCTCGCTTTGTGGCCGCAAGGCTGCGCAACAAAGCCGCTGTTCCTCGAGGCTGGCGTGCCAAGCAGCCGCGGCGGGAAAAACGCGCACGAAAAATGGCCGTCTCTGTCGCAGCCGTGGTGGCCTTCCCATCCCTGCACACTGCTACAAATCGGCCCAGAAACGGGCCGTCTTTTCGCTCCGCCGTGACGCCAACGTTCCCCGTCTTTATCAGCCTACACAGACGACTCAACTCATCGCGGTCTGCCGGGGAAAAGACGTCTGCTGGCCGTCCCTCTGCTGGCCGTCCCTCCTGGCGCCAGCTTCCAGCCGCTTCCCCCCTGCATCTTCCACCCGCCGCCTCCCACCGCCAGCTTCCACCCGCCCACCTGCAGCTGCAGCTCGTCTAGAAGCGCGTCCATCGTCCACGGCCCGTACGCCGTGCCCGGCGCCACCGCTGCCGTCGCTGCCGTCGCTGCCGTCGCTGCACCGCTGCCGGTGCCGCCGTCCCCCGGCCGTGCGCCCGCCCTCCGCACCGAGATCTGCCCGTCGCCCACAACCCAGTTTTCGCGCACATGTCGCGAGATCATCCGGCGAAACAGGTCCACCTGCGCCCTCAGCCCGGCCTCCTCGGACCGGCCTGCGACCTCTGGCCGCCCCTGCAGAATGCCGCCCTCGCCGCCGCCCAACAGCACCGACAGCGGGATCCTGTCGTCCCCCGGCCCGCCGTCCCCCTCGCCCGCCAGCCCCTGCTCTCCCTCCGCGCACCGCCGCTGGAGCAGCGCCGACGTCCTGGCGGCAAAGCCGTGGAATCCGCGCACCGCCCTGTCCAGTCCGGCCCGCGTGCCCGGCGAGCCAGGCGAGCACGAACACGTCGCCAGCACCGGCTGCAGCACCCTGGCCAGCGCTGCCAGCTGCGCCATGACGTGGACCTGCTCGCACGACAGCATGCCTGTGCCACCTGTGCCACCTGTGCCACCTGTGCCACCTGTGCCACCTGTGCCACCTGTGCCACCTGTGCCACCTGTGCCACCTGTGCCGGCACGTGACCTGCTGCTCGTGATGCTGCTCCTGCCAGACACCGCCGCTGCCGCCGCCTCCAGCCACGCCAGGATCTCGTCCACCACCCCGACCGCCGCCGCCATGTTCTCGTCGCCAATGTCCTTCGGCACCGAGCACCGCGTCAGGAAGCTCTGCAGCGCGCTGCAGTACACCGCCAGCATCGGCCAGGCGTCGCACGTGTCGCTCGTCGCCCGGATCATCGCCGGGAGCAGCCGCTCCAGCGTAAACCGCAGCACCTCGTCGTTGTCCAGCCCGCGCTCCAGAATCGCGCACTCCTGGCCCAGCTGGCTGTGCGCCAGCGCAATGTTGAAGTTGTTGTGCAGGTAGTGGAACAGCTGCGGCGCCGCCGTCGCCTCGCCCTCCCCGAGCCGCAGCCCGTACGCGATGATCCCGGCCGTCTGCAGCTGCGGGTCCTCGACCGACGGAGAGTAGTCCTGGCTCTGCTGGTAGTAGAATGCGTCCAGGGGACAGATGTCGCCGCCGTGCGACTTGATGAGCGCCACGATGCCGCGCACAAATCCCACAAACCGCTCGTGCTGTGCCGCTTCCGCCCTGACGTATCGCAGATCCTCCCTCATCTGCCGCATCACCAGCTTCAGCGCCCTGCCAAAGTCGCCCCGGAGCTGCTGTCGCCTCGCAGGCTCCGCCTCCTGCAGCGACAGCCGCATCGAAGACAGCGCGCACGCGAAAAACGCCCGGTTCGTGTCGTAGCTGGGCCGCTGCCCGTTCGTCGGCACGAACGCCTTTCGCACGTATGGGAGGTCGTGCCGTTTCAGTGTTTCCGCCAGCCGGATCTCGTAGGCCAAGAACGCTTCCGGCTTGACGATGGCCAGCATCCAGAGCTCCAGTATGCTGCTCCCGATGTCCTTAAAGTCAAACACGTTGTTTTGGATCATTGCTGCCAGAAACAGCGCCACGAATTTCCGCTGTGCAAGACCGGCCGCGTGCGGCAGCCGCTCGAACAGGCTGCGGTCGCCAGAGCCGAAAAATCGGGACAGCCGGTACACCCCCGAATGGATGAAGCGGCTGGCAAGCCGTGCTGAGAGCACGACGCATCGCTCGGCACAGCCCGTGCGAGGACCCAAGCATGCCGGGCCCGTGCTGTCCAGCGGCATGCGCGTGACGGCGCTGTTCAGTTGGAAGAGGCTTTCTGCCAGCTTGTGGTCCAGCATCATGATCGCCTCCTCGCTTGCGTGCGCATCGACATCGTCCAGGGAACTCGAGTACTGCTCGTCCATCGCCTTCTCCACCCTGTCCATGTAGTGCGCCACGATGTCCAGGGCCGTCTGCAGAACACTCCAGTCCGATCCCGATCCCGACTGCTGCAGATCCATCTTGGTGAAGATCGCCTCCAGCTGCATGCTGCTGAGACAATACGTCGCCATCTCCAGCGTTCTTGCATGCTGGAGAACGTCCAGGGAGGCGGCCATGCATCGGTGCAGAACGTCCATCGACGCCGCTCTGTTCTTGGCTGCCAGCGCCTTGAGGATATGGGGACTGATGCCGTTCATCATGTTCTCTGAAAGGTTCAGGAACTGCTTCTGCATGTCTGCCTCGGCAGAAAGGAACTGCTCGAGAACCTGCTGGAATATGCTGTTCAGCCACGAGACAAACCCCTTGTAGACGTTGGGGTCTTCTCCGCCGGCAACCACGAAACGGGCAAGCTGGTTCCATGCTCGAATGTTGATGAGGCAGGCTTCTTTATGAGAACTCCCGGGCATCACCAGCTTCTCAATCAGGTGAACACCTGGCCGAAGCTCTGGCGGCGCAGCCCAGAACAACACGCACAAAAGGTCATGATGATTCCTGAGTGCTGCAAGATCGCGCGGATGGATGTCCTGTTCCTTGACGTACTGTCGGTTATGGTTGGGCAGCGTTCGGGTGATGAGGTTTCGGAGCTCGTTGGTAAGGCCAAGTCGTCGGAGCCGCAATATCACAAGCCCCAGCATCTTGATGAATATGTGGAAGCACTTGTCGTCAGGGGCAACGTCGAGAGAAGGCGAGTCGGCCAGCTCTTCGAGAAAACGGGGAGACGCGTGCGCCTCTTCGTTTCGCAAGTGCGCAAAGTCTTGGCCTCCGTAAAAATCAAATATGACCCCGACAATACTGCTGCACCGCTGCCAGCCCCATTCCTTCACCAAGAAGTGACAGCGCCCAAGCAGACCGCGGCAGTACGCATTGAAGCTCGGAGACTGCCGCGCATCGGCCTTGTACAGCTGGAACACACGGCTCAGGGCTTCCCGAGGTAGCGTCCAGCCATCAAGAGACACAAGATGCCTCAGTCCCGACTGCACAACGCCAGAGCTATCAAACTCTCCAAGCGGCAAGAGCGTGAACATGTCTTGCCACATACGCTCCATGTCTCTGGCATCCGTACACGTCCTCACAGAGTGCCCGGCGAGCATGGCTGAGTAGGTCAAGTCCCAAAAACCAGCCTTTGGAAGACGGGCATATCCGAGACTTTGCATCAGGATAGTCCATGAAGCCAGCGTCTGCGTGTCGTCCCGGATTTCTCGCCCCCGGAACAGTGGCTGCTGAACGTCGTCATAAGCAGAACGAACATGCTGGAGGCCACATCTCAGCAATATCCTGATGGACAGCTTGGCGATCCGTTTCAGCAGCTCCTCTGCTTCGAAGGACTCTGCCAAGAACGTAGACGAATCTCGGCAAATCCTCAGGACGCAAACTGCAACCAACACAATGCCCGACACGGCCACCAGAATATTCTTGGTCGCTGGGTCGACTGCATTGCTCTCTTGTTGCGTGGTAGCGGCCTCCAGCCGACCAGTCAAGGACGACAGGGCATCCAGGCTTCTCAAAATGAACGATCGCCGTGTTTCTTCCGATATGCCCGGTACAGATATCGCCCTCTGAATGAAATCGAGTACAAAGTTCACTGCCCCCGTCACTTTCTGTCTTGTCCGAGTCCCCGCTGAATTGCTCGCTGGATGCAGAATGTCCGCCAGCCAGTCGAGAAGAATACCAAACTCGGAGGACGCGTTGTCGTCCCAAACGATCCATGTGAGGGTGCGGCTGTCTAGCTGGAATTCGGTGGCCTCCGCAGCCGTTGATCGCGGGTCATTGATCGATCCTGTCCCAATAGCCATGGAAAGTCGTCCACTTCCGAGGAGCGTGTTCCGGCCAAAGAAGACGCCGCCGTCCAGTGGGAATATATCAAAATGTTGCGAGTACTGAGAGCCAAAGGGGCCCAGTCCAAGCAGCTTGTCGGCTCTGTGTTCCACGTTATTCGCTGGCTGTGTTTCTGCGACGGCTCCCAGCTCCAACGGAATGGGATCCATCGCGTGGACAAATCGAGGCGCCGTCGTGTCAACGAGCCTTGGGGCGTATCTTTTCCGAAACCGTGACTGGCACGGGCGATCTTTCCGAACATCCTGCTCTGGTGCTGATCCGGGATCGTGTTCCATAACACAGTCGTCCATTTGAGGGACATCTCCTCCATTTGGGCCAGCAACAGACGCGTTGCCGTCAATGAATCTCTCTAGACGAACATTCGGCAGCAGAGACGTCTCTCTTCTCTTTCGCCGGTACAACTCATCAAGCTCCTTCTTCTTGGTGATAAAGTATGATCCCCTAAGCCGACTTTGCGAAAGAGTCTCAAGCAGCGCTGGCCGTGCCGCAGCTTCTCGCATTCGCAGATTGCCAGATAACACATGTGTTGCTTGTTTATGTGGCTCTGGGCCTCGCCTGGAAAGGCTGATCGTGTAAGCGCTACTTCGGTCACGCTGTAAGGATCCCTCCGATTGGGCGTGTATGGCAGCGGCCGCCTTGGGAGTGTGCGCTGCAGGCCCCGTGAAATTCGAGGACACTTCCTTTAGGGGCTGTTGTCTCTCCTGCTGCCTTGCGATCCTCGGTGCAGGTTGCATCCGTGGCTTGATCTTTCCAGACTTCCAATCATGGAGAACGGACAGGGCGTCTACGTTGTCGGCTCGGCTGCCAAGGTTGATGACCTTCCGGGATGGGCTCGTCTTTCCCATATTCGTGCGTGATCTTGCTGTTCGAGCAGCAATGCGGATGAAGTCCGGCGCCTCAAGCCTGACTAGGTCGAGAATGCTGAGCAGAGGCGGAGGTCGCAGCGAATGGCTTCGGCTAGCTGGTGCATTCGAGCGGCGGTGCTGAGGAGTCGAGTATGTCCCCCGCACATGTTGGTTAGATCTGGCGGAAGATACAGGCGCCTGTGACCGGCCCAGCATTTTGGTAATCTTCGGTTGCCTTGTTTTCTCTCCCGGCGTTCCCTTGAAGAGGCTTCTTGTCTTTTGTCTTTTTGTCGAATGGCCTCCCTTCCTGGATGTCCTCCGTTTCGTTCCTGATGCCATTCGATCTATGATATCCTCTTCCACCACCGATTCCATATCATCTCGGTCATTAGACACATAACTGATCTCATGCCTCTCGTCTTTGTCTTCATCCGACGACTCTTCTGGCCAGGGGATAACCTCGGAAGCTCTTCGCCGGCTATCGACTATCTCGATATCGTCGTCAGACTCATCAAACATGAAGTCAGTCGTAAAAGCGGTTCCGGGACTGTGCCGTCTGGGAAGTGCCACTCCCTTCCGAGGGGGATAATCAGTTTGCACACCAGCTCGTCTTGGAGCGTAGGATGGCCGTTCTGCCCTGCTGGAGATACGTCGCTGTTCTAGCATCAACCAAGAGGCAGGTATCCTTCTGCCGCTTCTGCGGACGACATCAGAGTCGCTCTGGCCCTCGCCATCCTCTCTCTCGGGTGCTGACCCTGGAGCGTCAGAGAAATCCTCAATTTCGACATCTTCGGCGTCGGAAATGTTGCTGGTGGAGCCGTCAACAGGCAGGACGGATGCCAAAGCCCCGGCAGCCGGTGGTGAAGCGAGATCATGGATTTCTCTGTGAGGATTAAGCCTCTGAAGCTGTGAATGACTTGGTGATAGCTCGACACGAACAGCGTTCCGTTTTGGAGACTTCGTTGCGTCTTCCAGTGCTGACTGCACAGCCTTAAGCTGTTTCCTCTGTTTTGCATCCAATATATCCCGGGTTGGCCTACCGCCATAGAGCCGCTGGCGACGCCGTTGCAGGAAGGTTTTTGGGCTGGGAAATTCATCTTCGTCAGGCAGGCTCGTGGCGTCGGTTCCTTGCTCGACATCCCCTCGGCTGCTTGGGAACAGCTGGCTCGCTGGTGTTGCAGTCCTCGGGGATGGTATCGATCCAGCATCACTACCATGACCCAAATGACTGCTCTGAAACTCGAGTTGCGTGTCTTCGCTCGGTATGGAATTGTGCTGGACAATCTCCTGGCTGTTTCCGTCTGCAAACTCCTGTTCTTGAGAGTCGTCTCCTGCCGTGTTTCCGTCTTGTGTGGTATTATACGTAGTCCGGACCGGTTTTACACCATGAGATTTCATGAACTGAGTGTATCGTGCATTTTCCACAAGATAAGGGTGCTGTTGGATAAGTTTTCGAGGGCGCAGAGATCTAACGAAGCCAAGGCGAAACTCAGGAGGCGAGTCTGGTAGCAACGGCAGCTGCACCGGGCTATACTCGCGGGGGTGGTCTGCAATTGGTATTCTGAGAGCTGGAGAGGCGAGTTCTGAAATACTGGACACGCTAGACAAGGAACTCAGTGGCGAAGACGGAGGTTGCTGGGCAGAATCTACCGTCCGATCTGCTTGTGGTCCTTCCACGCTCTGGCTGCGTACAGCCGTGGGCGTGGCCGGAAATGGACTGCTTTCCGAGGTTGTATGATCCAGGACATCCTCGCGAACAATGTCTATTTCGTCGTCCGACTCGACGTCGAAAGTCTGAAACTGCTGGAGAATCGTCGGTTTGGATATTCGACTGTCTGCCTCCACTGGCAGACAAAGTGGAGAAGCAGATGTCGGGGTGTGCTGGTCGCTCTTGGACGGTGGTGACTGCGGAACGCCCCATATGTCGTTTGTTGATTCTCCAGTCTCGTCTTGGCCTGTCAGGCCAGTTATCGACTCGTCCCTGCTTTGACTCCCTGCTTGAGACTCATGGCTGTAGAGAGCCTCGTCGTCCGAATCTGGGACTTCGCCCAACACCCTCCAATTCCCCATAGACCCATCCACTTCATTACCAGGGTCGAACAACCGATGCGGCACCGGGACACCGGCAATTCTTCATATCTTCTCTGAAAGGCTGTTGGGTGATGCCGTCGCAGTCTCTTGGTGCAACCACTATATGTAGATCGCCTGGATTAGTGGAGGGCACTAAAACGCGTAAAAGAACGCGTCAAACTACCGCCACGTTAAAGCCACCCGGAAGTCAAGCCACATCGGCAAGTTCGGTGCGAACCAACTAGCTAAGGACTTTACTTTTAGGCCTGGCGGTATTTGGTTTTAAATACTGAACGCGTCCTCTTGCTACGTCCTTCTACATACACATCCTTTTTTCTGGCAATGTCTTTTCAGCAAAGGGCCGTGCCAGTGGGCTTAGCCATTATTTTTGGTGTTGCAAATGGTCCGGTCTTTCCAGCCTTGCTTTTTTCCTGCGCATGATTCATGCCTTCGCTTGTATTTTCTGCGATCTGTATCTTTGCAGAACCAGCACTAAAACAAATGATAATCCATAGGGGTGTATGTCTTCTTGCCTTATCTCCAGGGGCAGAAAGGAAATCAGACTCTTCCTCAGAGGTGAATATACACTCGTCTACACTCTTGGAAAGAAGAAGGCTGAAAATTGAATAGTAAACTGGATTCGCCGGTCATCAATAGTAAGGATAAGGGGAAGACCGATTAACTTGTTGGGTGAAAATGGCAGAGGCAGCCTGTAGGCAGCTACGGTGAAGACTTGAGAAATGCTAGGATGTATAACTATTCTGTCTGCACCGAAAAACGGCATACTGCAATGGTGTATTTATATGGTTGTAGACTGGCTGCAGGCTCTATTAATTGGTAATGATAGAACACAGCATTGTGCACAATTGCCCCCCCTCATTGGCTGTTCATTGATACTTTTCTCTGTCTTGTAGCCCGAGGCTTCTCGGGGCATTGTTGCGTGGTCCACAGAAAGCCTTAAATAAAGACTTAACATTCAATGTTGAGTCATCCAAGTCGACTAGCAACCCTTCATAGTTAGAAAAGTTAATGCACATGTCTGTGGCCAAAAGTGCCAGAGAGTAATGTTCAAAGTCTCTGTAACTAAAACCAGTTCCTTTATTATAAGATATGCGCATGTAAGACAACAAGTACACGTATAAATGAACAAACAGCGACGACGTCGACGGGAACAGGGAGGGCAAAAATGCTGTTCTACTCGTACATAATGTTCCAGGAAAAACAGCACCATTTAGCTAGGATTCACAAGTATTATCCGCCCCGTAGGGCCAATCCAGCCTGCTGGCCGGGCTTTAGGTTGTGTCGGCGGTTCTAAATGTGCCGAGGTACTATGCAAAGTGTTTGGATCCTAAACACTGTAAATGGATAGCGCCAGGGACGAGTACGACGGCAGACGTATAAAACATAGGCTCGTACCAAGGGGTATAGTGCTGATGAGAAACAGGCAATGAAATGCGGCACAGAAACAAGTGAAGTATTCGCAATCACGTGGATTGTCACATGATTTTTACGCTAGAAAATCGCTCATCCACTTTCGCTTGCATATCCTGCCAGGTCTTACGATGTGTAGTCGTCGGTCCACATTTCGTGATTACCTATTCCGAATCCCCTGGTGGCCGCCTGTATTCCGTAAACCCGCTTTTTTCTGTCATACGATTTCCGAAAAGCGAACACCCACGAAATTCTTTGCTTCCGCCTCGCTCTTGATGACGAAAGTTTCCGTGTAGCAACACCACCACTCCACATCCTCAATTCGACTCGCCTACCCGCGATACGACTACAGCGACGCTGATATTTTTTTCTGCCTCGTCTCCCGCCGACCCAGCGCCGAATTTCATCGTCCCTGTCCTGCCGCCGCGCCATTTCTTTTGCCAGTCACCATGTTCCGTATCCGGCCCACGACACTGGTGCGCGCCCAGCGTGCTGTGCTGCAGCAGCCGCAGGCTGCCATGGCCTGCCGTGCTGCCTCCTCGCACGCCATCTCCAACCCGACCCTGACCAACATTGAGAAGCGGTGGGAGGGCCTCCCGCTGCAGGAGCAGGCCGAGCTCTGGATGTCCCTGCGCGATCGCATGAAGGAGAACTGGAAGGAGCTCACGATCCAGGAGAAGAAGGCTGGTAAGTCTGGTCTCCCAATTGGCTTTTGCCGGCCTTTCCATCGGCCGTACGCGTGATCGCATTCTTCCCGATGGCGCAGCCCAACCCCTCCACCCGGCCGCAATCAGCAACAGCTATAAAATACTGGGCCCGTGCAATTTCGGCCGGGAGGAGCTCCTGTTCTGCAGCCGCATTCGTTTTGCACAACTGTTGCTAGAGCCGTTTCGCTGACAATTGCTCTTATCGCAACAGCCTACTGGATTGCTTTCGGCCCCCATGGCCCGCGTGCTCTGACGCCGCCCGGTGAGGGCAAGAAGGTCGCCCTGTACACCGTGATTGGCGTTGCTGCCAGCCTGCTGCTCTTCGCTGGCATGAGAATGTTTGCTGGCCCGGCACCTCCCACTATGAACCGGGAGTGGCAGGAGGCTGCCAACGAGAAGCTCAAGGTACGAAACATACGCTCGCCCGAGGCAATTCCGAATACCGTGCTAACACTACACCCTATCAACAGGAGCAGAAGTCCGACCCGTTTACCGGCATTGCTGCCGAGGGCTACACGGGCAAGGGCCAGATCCAGTCGCCACCCGCGAGCACCTAATTCAGAGAGCTGTGCTCTTTGCGACCGGTGTAGCACGGGGGGTAGGGGGGGAAATCGAAACTGTCTGCCTATCCATGGGGTGCAGATTGTCAAGGTTGGGAGGTGTGGAGGATGGGTATGTGTTTCCCGAAATCACAGAATGTGTAAATACCGTACGCGGCAATCGAATCGGGGGATTTCCGTCTGTGAACAGCCTGCTGCAAGAGAAGAACGAGGGAAACTCGGCGGAGGCCTCGATGTGAATATAATAAAATACATATCAATCGTAAATTGTGGATTCTAGCGAACAGTTACCTCTAAAAATCATACGCCACTTTGTCCCGCCTGTCGAAGCTGCTCAAAGGTTGATCCTGTCGGGACAGCAGTATCCTGACCAAGGCCCTCGTCTTCGTCCCGAATTCGCCTCTGAACCTCGAACCGCCCATCCTTTCCCCAATAGCCAGCCTTCTCCGTGCCTCTCACGCAACCCTCTGTGATTAGTACATACGCCATGGGAGCTTCAAACATGGGCTCTGCCAGAACCCGCTCGAGCTCCATCTTCAGACCGCGGGCACCAGTGTCAATCTTTGAGGCCCGCTCGGCAATGGCGTGAAGGGCTCTCTGGGTGAAGTGCAGCTTGCTCGGGTATGTTTCGAACAACGATGTATACTGGGCGACGAGGCTGTGTCTAGGTTCCGTCAAGATGCGATATAGCTCTTCGAGCGACAAAGGTGTCAATGCGCATATATTGTGTAGGCGGCCGATGAGCTCTGGTATAAAACCAAAGGCTTGGAGGTCGGCCGGGCTGACAAGATCAAGAGGCGTGAAGCTGGCGCCATCCGGATCGGGAACAGCAGGCTGGTGCGGCAGGTGGGCATACAGACGCGCAGGCAGAGCAGCCTTGTTCCCTGCAGCCGAAGAGTCTGTGGTGCTTCGGAGCTCGGACCCGAACCCCATCGACGGCTTTGCCACCCTTCGGATGATGTGCTTGTCGAGGCCCATGAAAGCACCCGAGAAAACAAACAAGATGTTGCTGGTATCGATTGTGTACTGGTCGGCCTTATTAGATGGGGGCGAACTTTGTGGTGGCTGCGCGAAACTTGGCGATCCGTACGTGCTGGTGATCGGACTGGTAGAGCGCGAGGAGCGGTTGTCCTTCACGTTAACCGTGACCCTCGTCCCCTCAACGAGCTTCAACAGAGCCTGCTGTACGCCTTCGCCGCCCACGTCCCTGCTATTCGCCGTCTCTCTCCTTGCAATCTTGTCGAACTCGTCTAGCACCACAATGCCAAACTCGGCTACCCGCGTGTCGTAGTTTGCCTCGATGAGAAGTCTCTCAATGCACGCCTCAACGTCCTGTCCGACGTACCCTGCCTGTGTAAAGCTGTTGCAGTCACATATTGTGATTGGGACATTTATCATCTTGCTAACAGTTCTGGGGGAAGAGATATGGTCAGCACGGGTCGCCACGGGCCACGAAGGAGAAATGCATCTGTTCACACACTCGAGTATGTACGTCTTGCCAACGCCGGTTGGGCCAATAAGCAGCAGGTTGCTCTTGTCGATCCTGACATCCTCAATATGCGCTTGATCTTCTGGTATAAAGAATCCACGGACAGGCTCGGGCCTGAAGTCTCTGTAGCCTCCTTCAGGCGGGTCGAATTGGTCGTCAGGGTCGTCTACATCTACAGTGATTGTCAGGCATACGAATGAGACAGAGCCATGGTGGGGAAAAGTAGTTATGTCACTGACCATCAGAGCTGTTTGGTTCCCGCAACCTTTCGTGCAAATCCCTATCTCTGACAAACCTCTGCCGCAACAGTTTCTCTCTCGTCAAGCGGTCAGTGTCTTCTTGCCGTTGCTTGCGTTCTAGTCTTTGGTAATGATTGAAGATCGTGGCAGCTATCGTCTTCTTGGCCCTCTCTTGGCCGACAACGTAGGCATCAACTCGCTTCTTCAGGTCGCGTGGGTAGAAATGAGGCACACCGAACCTCGGCCGGTTGAACATTGGGCCTCGTGCAGCATCTTCGGACGGGTCATATGAACTGGAAAACCCCGAGCCGAAGTCCTGTGTTCTGCGGGGAGCTACCAGCGCAGCGGGTGCTTTTGAGAATTGGCGGCAATGGAGGATGAAAGACTTGGAGGACGGAAGTGACGCAGAAGTCGGAAGAGAGGCCCTGACAAGGGCCGCGGATCGCGGTCTTGACAAGGTCGGCATGTTAATGCTTATAAGCTTCGCAGTGGACCATCCTCGGAGGGGGCGGGCGCGGCGCGACGGAGCAGCGGAGTATACTAGGCGCTTGTCGGTATTGCGAGCCGTAGAAGGCAGCGACCAGGGGAGGCAAGATAAGGCAGGGTCTCTGGGGAGAGGAGGATGAAAGGACCACGGGTGAAGCTCAGCTGCGAAATAGGCAAACACGAAATAGCTTCAACATGCCAACTCACGGAATAGCTGGAATGGCTGGAATGGCTGGAATGGCTGGGATACGCATTCACTGGCAGGAGACCGAGATTCGAAGATGATAGACCTTTTCAGGAGGTTGGCCCGTAATGTGATGATCCTATTATCTGGTGCAGCGTGTCAGCGGCCGCCTGTGACGATGATTCGCTGGTGGGAGATGCAATTCGGAACATCTTAACGGCTTGCGCTATCTTCGGCAGCACCAATGGCTGCTAATGCCGATAGGTGGAAAGTCACTAGCAGCTCTCTACTCGTAATCGTTTGCAGCCCGCCTGTACTCCGTACTCGTACTCCGTATTATCTTGCAAAAATATCAGGCAACACCCCTCACGAAATGTGACTGCGGGCAGCTACCCAACCCCTCTATACGAAAATGGCGTGCAGGAGCAGCATTTCGAGCTAAGCCTATATGAACGTGTCAGGCAGATAATGTCGTGCGCGGTCCAGAAGTCGGGTATGCGACTGGCTGCCACGGCGGCTTGTCCAGCATGCCAGACGGGCCACAGAGGCGATGATTGGACAGGGACTTCCGCTAAAACCCAGAAACTCACTACGACGTCATCCGTGCGTCGAATACCAGCTTCAGAAGCCGTTGGGTCAGTGGCGCCGCTTTCTTACAGACAACAAGTCTGCCCTATGCAAAAAAAAAAAAAATCACCATGAGGCTTTATTTTCCCGTAGGCAGTCATGCTCCAACATTCGAAGTTGTCCTGATATCCAGCGCTGTTCGTCACCTGTCTCTGCCGACGTCTCTTCGCAACGGCTAGAGTTTGGCTTATCGCCCCATAATAAATAATTGAGAAGCTTCTCTATTATCCCACAGCTCAACCCTCAAACCAGCCCACCAACCTACTCAACTCTTTTCCTCCAACAACTATTTTTTTTCGTGCGCTCTTGGATATTCTAAAGAGACAGAGAATAGTAGAAGGCACAATGAGTACCGCTGCCACAAGCACCGTCGCGTCTGCGACCACCGTCAAGGGGATTCCTCAAGACGGAACAGGTGACAGCCCCGCCAGCTTGGTCATGATGTTCAGCAACAGCAACTAACAGCAAGCTGGACGATGTTAGGTGTCATTTCTCTTGACCCCTGGCTGGGTCCGTTCAGAGATGTGCTCAAAAGACGGTATTCAAAGGCCCAGGAGTGGGTGGACACCATAAAGGCAACCGAGGGTGGTCTGGACAAGTTCAGCCAGGTCAGCCTCCCTCCACGAGTGACTGCTGCTTTTGGGCCTCGTCGACATCTACTCAGAGCTGACAGATGATATCACACCACCCTATCTGCAGGGCTTCAATTTATTCGGCTTCAACGTCGACGGGAAAAACAACATCGTGTACCGCGAATGGGCCCCGAATGCCACCCAGGCTTTCCTCATTGGAGACTTCAGTGAGTCCAGCGGCTGCCCTCCCTCTCCGAAACCCTGCACCCGACTGACATACACACAAAGACAACTGGAGCCGTAGCTCTCACCCCATGAAAAAAAATGGGTTTGGCGTGTTCGAGTTAGTCCTGCCCGCCACCGCCAACGGCGAGACGGCCATTCCTCACAACTCCAAAATCAAGGTACACAAGCCGCTGTTCCCACCACCTATGCGAGATCTCCCGGCCAACTTGCTGATACCCCATTTTCCTTCAGATCTTACTGGTGCTGCCCAATGGAGAGCAGGTAGACCGACTGCCCGCGTGGATCACGTACGTCACGCAGGATCTCTCGGTCTCTCCAGCGTACGATGCTCGCTTCTGGAACCCGCCAGCGTCGGAGAGATACGTCTTCAAGCACGCTCGACCTAAGCAACCCCTCAGTGTTCGTGTGTACGAGGCCCATGTCGGCATATCGTCTCCCGAGCAGAAGGTCGCGACGTACAAGGAGTTCACAAAGAACATGCTTCCGCGGATCAAGTCTTTGGGCTACAACACCATCCAGCTCATGGCTATCATGGAGCATGCCTACTATGCCAGTTTCGGCTACCAGGTCAACAATTTCTTTGCTGCTAGCAGCCGCTACGGAACACCGGAGGATCTGAAGGAGCTCATCGACACTGCACACAGCATGGGCCTTGTCGTACTTCTCGACGTTGTCCACAGCCACGCGTCGAAGAACGTCCTCGATGGCCTGAACGAGTTTGACGGCACTGACCACCAGTATTTCCACAGTGGTGGTAAGGGCCGGCATGACCTGTGGGACAGCAGACTGTTCAATTACGGGCACCATGAAGTTATGAGATTCTTGCTGAGCAACCTGCGCTTTTGGATGGACGAGTACCAGTTTGACGGATTCCGTTTCGACGGCGTCACGAGCATGCTCTATGTCCACCATGGCATTGGAACGTAAGCATATCTCTTTCCTCACCTGGTGTTGGTCGTTTGATTCTCGGTTTCCACCTAACGATGAAAACATGACAGTGGATTTTCTGGAGGGTACCACGAGTACTTTGGTGCCGGCGTCGACGACGAGGCCATAACCTACCTGATGTTGGCCAATACGATGCTTCATGAGCTGTATCCCGACTGCATCACCATCGCCGAAGACGTGTCTGGAATGCCAGCCCTGTGCGTGCCCATGGCCCTGGGCGGCGTTGGTTTCGATTATCGACTGGCTATGGCCATCCCAGACATGTGGATCAAGCTCCTCAAGGAGAAAAAGGACGAGGACTGGGATGTTACCGACATCTGCTGGACGCTGACCAACAGACGGCACGGCGAGAAGACCATTGCCTACTGCGAAAGCCACGACCAGGCGTAAGACTGCCATCACATGACATCCCTTCCCTCACTTCAGTCACACTAACACTGGACTTCTGCTAGCTTGGTTGGCGACAAGACGCTCATGATGCACCTTTGCGATGCCGAGCTGTATACGAACATGTCCGTTCTCACGCCGTTGACGCCCGTGATTGACCGGGGCATGGCTCTGCACAAAATGATCCGTCTTTTGACCCATGGGCTGGGCGGCGAGGGCTACCTGAACTTTGAGGGCAACGAGTTTGGTCATCCGGAGTGGCTCGATTTCCCTCGCGAGGGCAATGGGAACTCGTTTTGGTACGCCAGACGGCAGCTCAACCTGACTGAAGACCCTTTGTTGAGGTATCAATCCCTCAACAACTTTGACCGTGCCATGAACCAGTTGGAGGACAAGTATGGCTGGCTGCACTCGCCACAGGCATACATTTCCTTGAAGCATGAAGGGGACAAAGTCGTCGTCTTTGAAAGAGCCGGCCTGCTCTTTGTGTTCAACTTCCACCCGACGTCTTCGTATGCAGACTATCGTGTGGGCGTCGATCAGGCCGGTACATACAGGACTGTGCTGAGCTCGGATGACAAAGACTTCGGCGGGTACAGCCGCGTTGACCATGACACGCGCTTTTTCACTACTCCGTACGTATTCCAACAAGGGTGTGACATGGAGCTGGCACGGGAGCTTCGGAACTACACTAACCAGGCACAGCATGAAATGGAACGAGCGGAACAACTGGACGCACATTTACGTCCCCTGCCGAACCGTCATTGTATGTATCCCATCCAAAAGCTGGAACCTGAATTTCCCCCACATTTTGCCTCATTATCCCATCCCTGTCTCCTTGCTAACCTGACCATAGGTCCTGGCTTTGGAGTCGACGCTGTAGCTGAGGAAGACGGAGGATTAGGGGGTAGTTGGTGGACTTTTGCACTAAAACAATTGTATCTTGCTGGCAACCGGGAAAAATTGAGATTATCTGGCGTTGAAGCTCAGCTCCAATTGGAGGGGGGGTAGGAGCTGTCCAAGCTCCACGTGACTCTGACATTGTGTCTTGTGAGTTTTTCCACGTTTCCCGACGCTGTTCCGGTATCACGTGCCCAATGGGTACGGCTGAGGTACCTGCTCTTATGTGGCCATTCCTGCTGCAAGCACTGTCGTTGTAGGTATCCGAGGTGGGGCATCGGTTATTGGAAAGTGCGGGATCGCTCGGGAGGACGGAGGGCAGTTTTGTGCCTCAGGCCATGGGCATTGTCGCCCAGGCAGAAACCCAAAACAAGCGCACGTAAAGTCCGTAAACTAAGAGCTCCCGTTTTGCTTCGCATTTTTTTCCCGACCTCCTCCGCACCCTCCCTCTTCTTTCTTTCCTTTACATCCATCGCGAAGCGTTCTGTACCATCGACAAGATGTTCAAGAGGTTAGCAAGGGTCCATGGCGACAGAGGAACCGCCCTTGACATTCAATTGATCTGCCATTGAACCCCTCATTGACCAATTTTTCTCTTCACAGCGCCAGTTTCGCTCGAGCGGCTCGCGTAGCCCGTTCGTCCCTGACGACTCCTCGCACCATCCGGCCGGCTGCGGGCTTCACAGCACCGTCTCTGCTCCTCGGCAGCAGATATGCCAGCACTGCAGGCGTCGGTGATGGCAAGATTCACCAGGTACATTGATCATCCATCTTGTCCAGCACCGTGCTGTCGGTCCCGATCCCGTTGCTAACATAAAATCCCTCAGGTTATTGGTGCCGTCGTCGACGGTAAGATTTTTCCCCTCCTCCACAGCCCTGCATTTCTTGCATGGGCGGGCGGATGTGGCTATCGACGAATTGGTCGCTGACCCTGTCGTCACTCCGCAGTCAAGTTCGACACGGAGAAGCTGCCGCCCATCCTGAACGCTCTGGAGACCCAGAACAATGGCCAGAAGCTCGTCCTCGAGGTTGCCGTATGTGCTCTACCCCTGTCCGTGGTGCTTCGGGCAATCGGAAAACTAACAGCGGGTTGCAGCAACATCTGGGCGAGCACACTGTGCGCTGCATCTCCATGGACGGTAAGCAATTGGCCCTCTATTGTTCTGACAGGAATGGATCCGCTCATACGCATGTCCGCACCAGGTACCGAGGGTCTTGTCCGTGGCGCCAAGGCAACCGATACCGGCTCTCCCATCAACATCCCGGTCGGTCCTGCTACGCTTGGTCGTATCATGAACGTCACTGGTGACCCGATTGATGAGCGCGGCCCCATCAAGACGGACCTGAGACGGCCCATCCACGCCGAGGCACCCGCTTTCACCGAGCAGGCAACCACGGCCGAGATTCTGGTGACGGGCATCAAGGTCGTCGACCTGCTGGCTCCGTACGCCCGTGGTGGCAAGATTGGTCTCTTTGGCGGTGCCGGTGTCGGCAAGACGGTGTTCATCCAGGAGCTTATCAACAACATCGCCAAGGCGCACGGTGGTTACTCCGTGTTCACCGGTGTCGGCGAGCGGACCCGTGAGGGCAACGATCTGTACCACGAGATGCAGGAGACCTCTGTCATTCAGCTGGACGGCGACTCCAAGGTGGCCCTCGTCTTTGGTCAGATGAACGAGCCCCCTGGAGCGCGTGCCCGTGTCGCCCTGACTGGTTTGACTGTCGCCGAGTACTTCCGTGACGAGGAGGGCCAGGATGGTACGTGCTGCGCTATTTCTTTGGCCGGCTATTTTTCCCTCTTCGCCGGCTAACGAATCACAGTGCTTCTCTTCATCGACAACATTTTCCGCTTCACGCAGGCCGGTTCCGAGGTGTCTGCCCTTCTGGGCCGTATTCCCTCTGCCGTCGGTTACCAGCCCACGCTAGCCGTCGATATGGGTGCCATGCAGGAGCGCATTACCACGACCACCAAGGGTTCGATTACGTCGGTCCAGGCCGTGTACGTGCCCGCTGACGATCTGACGGATCCCGCTCCGGCTACCACGTTCGCCCACCTGGACGCCACCACGGTGCTGTCCCGTGGTATCTCTGAGCTGGGTATCTACCCTGCCGTCGATCCCCTGGACTCGAAGTCGCGTATGCTGGACCCGCGTATCGTCGGTGACGACCACTACGATACGGCGACGCGCGTGCAGCAGATTCTGCAGGAGTACAAGTCGCTCCAGGACATCATTGCCATTCTGGGCATGGACGAGCTGTCTGAGGCTGACAAGCTTACTGTCGAGCGTGCCCGCAAGATCCAGCGTTTCCTGAGCCAGCCGTTCACGGTTGCGCAGGTTTTCACGGGCATTGAGGGCAAGCTGGTCGACCTGAAGGACACGATCGCCTCGTTCAAGTCCATCCTGGGCGGCGAGGGCGACGACCTTCCCGAGGGTGCCTTCTACATGGTGGGCGACTTCGCCTCGGCCCGGGTAAAGGGCGAGAAGATCCTGGCTGAGCTGGAGAAGAACTAAAGCAGATAATGAGAGGGACCACAAAAAACGGAGTCAAAGCCGCCATTTAGCGTGTGTCTGTGTAGTTGTTTGTATAGAGGGGAGATGTAGCTCCAGGGGAGGCTTCCGGCTGGCTTCCTTAGCTCGAAATAAGTATCCTTTGTGAGCTGTGTACAAGAAATCCATTCCTTCTCTTTGCGGAATTCAAAACTTGAGCTTGTACCCGTGAGCGGTGGTGACTGGCCCGATCTTGCACGCAGTGTATTAGTCAGCAGCCAGACTATAAGAGGCATGTAGAGTTAGTTCCCCTGATGTTTCTTGCGCAGGCTCGGGTCACAGCTTTTATATCACCTTTGAATTGTTCGGATGCCAATGAAGGCATTGCCGTTGATACGGCTGAAATTCCGGCCGGTCGACTGCCTGCTTAGGCGCTGGCACCTCCGGCCTATTTATTCAATGAAAGCAAGGACTAGACGGCATGGATACGTCACGCAGTGCACGAGCTGGAACGTGTCCAGCACATTGCCTCCGACACAGCTAGGCTATTGTCACCAGAGGTCCAATCTGCCCTGTCTGCAGATCGAGAGGAGCACTTTTTCATGTGTTCTCTTCTCGTAGAACCGTGGCCAGCGGGTCATCTGCCGAAGAGTCTGTCGACGCAGACTCGGTGCTCGGCCGGCCCAGGCCATCCGAAACGGCGGTAGACTCGGAAACGTGCCAGACGGCGGGCTTACCGGAGTCTGTCTGCACCCAGCTGCCGTTGTAGGAGACGGCGAGCCCGGTATCGTCGACCAGGAAGTAGTCGTGTGGGTCCCGTTCGCAAAGGCTGTCAGGCTGGAAGTCGGGGATCCAGGCCTTGTTTCCGAGAAGGATCTTGGCGATCTGCACGTCGTCCTGGGTCTGGGTGGCGGCGAGGGGCACAGCCAGCAGGGGCTGCCAGGGGCGGGCGAGCAGAGCGGCAATGTCGCGGATCTCCTTGTCGGCGATGCCGCACATCCACCAGACGTTCTTGCAGAACTTGACAAAGACCAGGTAGTAGGCAAGGATGACCAGGGCGCGCGGGCGGCGCTGGCGGGCGAGGGCGACAAAGGCGGTGGGCAAAAAGGTGAGCCAGGTGATGGTGCGCAGGTTGAGGGCGCGGCCGAGGCCGGACGCGAGCTCGCGGAAGAGCGAGCCGAGGTACTTGAGGGTCTTGTAGTAGACGGCGACCCGGGGGTGGTCGGGGTCGCCGGGGGGGATGGTGCTGAGCATGAAGAGCAGCTGGTTGGGGATGTGGCGGGCGGCGGTGTCGAGGTCGATGGGCGGGCGGGCGAAGAGGCTGTCGAGGCCGGAGGCGAAGAGGGTGTGCGGCCGGATGACGTCGACGACGAGGCCGATGCCGCGCCAGACGACCATCCAGTCGACCAGGTAGAGCGGGCGGGCGTGGTCGTCGCGGAAGGTCTGGGACGACAGGGCGCAGAGCAGCAGCGAGCAGGCGAGCAGGGCGGGAAAGGCGGCGGGCCGGGCGGCCTCGACGGCCGTGCGGTAGCCGGCAAAGGCGCGGGTGCGGTAGGCGAGCACGCGGGCGCGGTCGTCGAGGGGCTGGCCGGCGCGCTGCAGGGCCAGGGCCGAGAGGGCCAGCAGGCAGTCCATCAGGAAGGGGTGGGCGAAGGCGAGGCGGGGGACGCGGACCTGCAGCGCCTCGGTGGCGCGGCGGTCGTGGCCGGCGCCGGCGGCAAAGGCGTCGAAGCCCTTGGCCGTGTAGAACCACAGCAGCCGCATGTCGGTCGTGTCAAAGGGCGCGGGCGTGAAGGGGGGCTCCTGCAGCAGCGGCAGCGGCAGCGGCAGCCGTGGCGGCTGCGGTCCGGGAGGGGGCTCGCTCGGCCGGGCGGCCGCAGCCGGCGGTGCCGCCGGCCGAGACGCGCGGCCGGCAGCGTCCAGGCCGCACGAGTACTCGCACGGCTTGTTGCGCAGCGTGCAGGCCCGACATCGCGGCCGGGCCTCGTCGCACTTGACCTTGCGGGCCTTGCAGCTGGTGCAGCCGGCGCGCGACTTGCGGTGCGGCCGCTTGGCGTGGTACGGCCGCCCGTCCGCGGGCGCACCGTCTGCGGCCGCCGTCGGGCTGTGGCTCCTCTGCTCGCTCTCTCCCGGCGAGGCGGCCGGCATCGCGGTTGTTGCCATCGGGAGGGGGGGGGGGGATCAGATCGGCGCCGTCTTCCGTGCGCAGTGTGGCTGGCTGCCTCGGCAGCGTGTCTGGCATGCCGGCGCGGCAGCGTCGGGGCGGCTGGACAGAAATAGACAGACGGCCCCAAGGCACGGCGCCGATGGCTGCGTATCTTTCCATGGGCTCACGTCCCAGAGCGTCTCGACAGCCGAGTCGTAGTAGTGCTTACTTATACAAGGGCGGCAGGCCCCACATGATCTACAGACCAGACACGTGACCGTGCAGCTAGCGCCGGCAGACGCGTCCAAACCGCGTCCCACTATACGGGAGCAACTCGTAGAGCATCAATCCTCTTCGCCGTGCTGGATTCACGCAACGCCTCGTCGCCGGAGCCACGATGACGTCCAGCCCGCTCTTCCAGACCCCCGACGGGCCCTTTTACGCAGACCTCCTGCAGAGGTATCCGTGCCGCGAGCAGCAGATCCGGACGCTGGCAACGCTTCTCGACGTGGGTGACTTTTGCCTGTTTGCCTGTTTGCCCGTTTGCCTGTTTGCCTGTTTGCCTCTGCTGTTGGCCTGTTTCCCTCTGCTGTTTGCCTGTTTGCCTGTTGCTCTGCTCTTGATGCTGACCCTGACTTCCAGCCGGCCGCCGCGCCATGCGGAAACATTGTCGTGCACGGCACCGAGGCCACGGGCAAGAGCGTGGTGACGGCCGCGCTGCTGCAGAAGCTGGCCGCCCCGGGCAGGATTGCCTGTGCCGTTGTCAACGCGGCCGAGTGCGTCACCAGCCGCCACCTGTACGAGCGCGCCGTGTCCCGGACGGCAGGCGTGCTGCGCTGGCAGGCGCCCGTGGCCCGGCGCTGCGAGACGCTGTCGCAGCTGGCCGTCGAGCTGTGCAGGATGCTCAAGTATCCCGACTACCCCGACGGCTGGCGGTTCGTCCTCGTCTTTGACGCCATCGACCGCCAGCGAGAGGCTCCGGCCACGCTGCTGGCCGGCCTGGCCCGCCTCTCGGAGATTGTGCGTGTGTCCTTTGCGTGTCCTTTGCGTATCCTTTGCGTGTCCTTCTCTGCGTGTCCTTCTCTGGCCTCTTCTCTGCGTGTACTTCTCTGGCCTCTTCTCTCCTGCTGTCCCCCCCCCTCCCCTGCTGTCCTCTCCTGCTGACCCGCCGCCTCTCGCAGATCCCCCGTCTCACCACCGTCTTCATTGTCACCTTCCCCTCGCCGTCGCTGCTGCGCACCAGCTTCGTGCCCCATGTCCACTTCCACAACTACACCAAGGCCGAGTTCGTCGAGCTGCTGGCCCTCTCGCCGCCGCCCGCCCCGCCCAACGCCTCGGCACAGGAGACCGCCGACCTGTGGATGCGCTTCGGCGGCGCCGTGCACGACGCCCTCGCCAAGACCGCCGCCCGCACCCTGCCCGCGTTCCAGGAGGCCTGTGCCGCGCTGTGGCCTCGCTTCAGCGCCCCCGTGGCCGCCGGCACCCACGGTCCCCGCGAGTTCTCCAAGCTGCTGATCGCGGCCCGCATCCACTTCCAGGACGAGTCCGTCGTCGATCCTGGCCTCGTCGTGGCCGAAACGCGGGCGCTGCCGCAAGTGCCAGCAGTGCTAGCAAAAGTAGCAGCACCAGAAGAGGCAGCACCAGAAGAGGCAGCACCAGAAAAAGCAGCACCAGAAAAAGCAGCACCAGAAAAAGCAGAAGCAGAAAAAGCAGCAGCATCAGAAAAAGCAGCAGCACCAGAAAAAACAGCACCAGAAAAAACAGCAGCACCATCACCATCACCATCACCACCACCACCACCACCACCACCACCACCACCACAAACCTCCACCCGTGCCGCCTCCCGCGATCTGTCGGCCCTCCTGCCCACCACGGCCAAGCTCTTCCTGCTGTGCGCCTATCTCGCCTCGCACAACAGCGCCAAGCACGACCTGACGCTCTTCTCGACCTTCCACCACGGCCGCCGGCGCCGGCGCGGCGGCGGCTTTCTCGGCCGTCCGGGCCCGCGCAGCAAGCACCGCAAGATCGCCCGCAAGCTCCTCGGCGCCCACGCCTTTGCCCTGGAGCGCATGCTGGCCATCTTTGCCGCCGTGCGCAGCGAGTGGACGCGCGCCCCGCCGCTCGCCGCCGCCGGCCGCCACTCGGCCGCCGCCATCGTCGACGGCGACGTCGGCATGGCCATTGCCACCCTGGCCAGCCTGCGGCTGCTGCTGCGCGTCGGAGGCGCCGCCAACGATCCCATGGACCGCGCCGCCAAGTGGCGCGTCAATGTCGGCTGGGAGGTCGTCCGCAGCCTGGGCCGCAGCATGGGCATCGAAATCGAAGACTGGCTCATAGACTGAGGCTCGTCGGCCGCCTCTCTTTCCTACGCTGTACATGAACGCAACACTAGACCTGAAGACAAAGAATCACATTAGATAGGCTGTCTGCTCTCCCTGCCTGCAAACTCCCCAGAACGCATATCTTACAAGGATATCCCAAGCAATAGGCGAAAAACACAAAACGAAAGATGCAGTATTTCCCCAGCAACCCACACACCCATCCGTTCCGTCTAGAACCGATACTTTGGCCTCCTTCTTCTTCTCGGCCCCGCCGCTCCGTCCAGAATCGATACTTGGCCCCCCTTCTTCTTCTCGGCCTCGCCGCTCCGTCTAGAACCGATACTTGGTCTCCTTCTTCTTCTCGGCCCCGCCGCCCCGCCGCTCCTCCTCCCGCTTCTGCCGCTTCCGGCTCTCCTGCGCAATCATCTCGCTCAGGTCGTCGTCGTACTGCTGCTTCTTCCACTGCGCCCCCACCCCCTCCTCCTGCCGCCCCTCCTCGAACCGGCGCTGCAGCTCGTCCTTGCTGATGCCGTCGTGCGTCTGCAGCGCGTCCGGGTCCAGCGCCACGTCCACGTCGCCGGGCTTCTTGCGCTTGCGGCCCGCGTCGTCGTCCTGGCCCAGCACCGCCACCACCGGCACCGCCGCCCGGCTCGGCTTCGCCAGCTCGTACGTCCGGTCGCTGCCAAAGAAGCCCTGCGCCTGCGCCTGCCGCTCCGGAATCACCGTGTACGCCGACCGCGGTCCCGCCATCGAGTCCTCCGTCTCGTAGCCCCGTCTCTGCTTCCGCAGGTCGAGCTCCCCCGCCATGCTTGACGCCACGCCCAGCGGCCCCGCCGGGTAGTCCGTCGGTACCGAGCTGACAAACCCGCTCGGCGTCTCCAGGCCCGACGGCGTCTGCAGCCCGTCCGCAGCCTCTCGGGCGGCTGCCTCGGCGTCCCCGTCCCCGTCCTCCTCGTCCTCCTCTTCCTCGTCGTCGTCGTCCTCCTCCTCCTCCTCGTCCGGCGGCTGCAGCTCGCCCCAGATCGCCCGCTCAATCGGCTCGCCCTGCGCGCGCTGCGCCGCTTCCACATCGCCTCCCGCCTCGCCCGTGCCCGGTATCCCGAAAATGTCCCCGCCGTAGAGCGGCCGGTTGTACTCGTCCACCGGAGGCTTTCCCCATTGTCCCGCCTGGAAGCCCCAGGACGCACCCGGCGGGAGGGGCGCGTTGAGGCCGGGGATCTTGAGGTTGGGGTACGACGGCGGCGGGCCGGTCCGCTGCTGCTGGAGCAGCCATGGCGGTGGGAATCCCGGCGGTATGTTGAGTGCCTCCTGCAGGCTCTCGCTGATCTCGTTCGGCTTGAAGTGCCGGAACTCGGCCTCCCATTCCTTGCCCTCGTAGTACACGTCGCCAAACCGCGTCAGAGAGGGCTTCGTCTGGAACCGGAAAAACGCGTCGTACAGCTTCTGGTAGTCGATATCGAGCTTCCCCATCTTCGGCTGCACCCTCTCCCGCTGCTTCTGCTTCAGCGTCTGCTCCGCCTGCTTCTCCAACACCGCGTCGCGCATCTCCGTGATTCCCGTCTCCGAGATGAAGCCCGGCAGTCGGAACGCCGGCTTCTCGATACCGCGCTTGCTCGACAGATATTCCCGCTTCAGCGACCAGTGTCCCGGAACCGGCACAATGTTCTTCTGGGCCTTGATGATCACCAGCAGCCGCGGGTCCGACGACGACACGTCGTGCCACTCCACCACCTCCGGGTTGGTTACCGACGCCTTCAGCTCTGCAATCGACAGCGTGTTGAGCTTCTTCCGCTTCTTCTTCGAGAGCTTGGCCGCCTGCCCCCCGCCCTCGTCTTCCTCGTCCGGGACCGCCCCAAACTCATCCGCCATGAACACCCAGCCCTGGTTACCCGCATTGGCTTCCCTTGCCACGTCGTCGCCTGCCAGGTCCGGCCCGAACTTGTCGAAGATGTCCTTGAACTGCAAAAAGGCAGGGTCGTCATAGTCGATGCTGGCAAGTGCCTGGCTTGGGGCCGCCTTGTCTGCAGCAGCAAGCTCCTTCTTTCCCTCGCCATCGGCTGTGTCGATGTTTGCAGCGGCCTCTGCAGCTGCCGCGCCTTTGTCTCTGCTCTGTGCTTTTCCATCCCCGTCCCCTGGGGCTTTTGGGTCTGCAACGGTCTGCTGCATGTAAGCGCATGTACGGCCGTGATGCAGACTTCCCGCCAGCCACTCACCTCGCCTTTCTGTGCCTTCTTCTCCTCCTTCTTCTTCGCTCGCCGCAGCTGATTCTTGGTCGGTTTGGGAGTCGCCATTCTTGCTTCTCCAATCTGCTTCGCCTGCGCAGCAACGGCAGTTCCAGTCGCAGAAATCCTTCTCAGACGCGTAACCTCAGGAGCCAGTGACGCCACGGATCGCACTCATCAAGATTGCTCATCAAGTTGCTCAAAGGTGGATGCAAAGCAGGACTCGTAGTTGTTCGTATGCGCGCCAACGCGAAATTTTGGATAAAGCTATCACACATGGCGCAAATGGCAAAATGTGGCGCCCCCAAAACTGTGGCGCAGCACTTTTTGGTAGACGTAATCACCTCCTTCGTGTTAAGTGTGATGATTCTTCGTGCAACTCTTGTCACATTCCAGGTCGATCATATGTTTTGCAGCCGACCGGCCAGCCGATTACCCCCCTCTGATACACGACGCGGGAATGGCCTTCTAAGAGGGAAGCATCAACCCGGGTTCCTTCATTCGCGCGTCGCCCTCTCTCTCAGACACGGCCTCGACCTCGACTATCTCCATTCCCCCCCCCCTGACTGCGATTTGCGCGGTATGCCTCATGCAACCACGACTGGCACCGGCTTCCGAGACGCGCAGACACAGCACGAACCTGGCTACCGGCCATCTACGAGCGAGAGAATGAGTTCAGGCCCGGCCAGCAATGGCCTGGAGAAGTTCCCCGACCTCGATCTCCAAGAGGTGAACGCCCGAGTCCCCAGCCCCCAGGGGCCGAATGGCAACCCCAGTGGGCCTCCACAGCTTGCGGGCCAATGGCAGCCTCGAAAGGATCCTCTCCCCGAGGTCCCGCGGCACGGCCACTCTGCCGGGCAGCCCGCCCGCACGTACGGCCACAGCAGGCAGAAGAGCCTGGGTGAAGCTCTGCGCACAATTCGGACTCGGTCTGGTAGCACCAGCCAGAACGTCCACGAGATTGCAGACGCTCTGAAAGCGCCGATATCACCAAAACTAGTGGTATGTGCAACGTCCTCACCACCGGGCTTGTGGCATGTGACATGTGGCTGACCTGGCTGCGTTCCGCCTTAGATCCTCTGCGTCATGTGGTACTCCTCTTCCGCCTTGACCAACACCTCCTCCAAGTCCATCCTCAACGCTTTTGACAAGCCAGCCACCCTGACGCTCGTCCAGTTCGCGTTCGTGTCGTTCTACTGCGTTCTGCTGTCCTGGCTGGCCTCCATCTTCCCCTCTCTAAAGCGTGTCATCCCGTCGCTGAAATACGGCATCCGCTACCCCACGGCCGAGGTGATCCGGACTACCCTGCCCCTGGCCGCTTTCCAAATCGGCGGCCACCTTCTCAGCTCGACAGCAACCTCCAAGATCCCCGTGTCTCTTGTCCACACAATCAAGGGCCTGTCTCCTCTCTTCACCGTGTTTGCATACCGGCTGTTTTTCGATATCCGCTACCCTACCAGCACCTACCTGTCCCTCATCCCGTTGACCCTGGGCGTCATGCTCGCGTGCTCCGGCAACCATTCTTTTAGTGGTGGCCAGTTTCTCGGCCTCTTGTACGCGCTGTTAGCCACCATGATTTTCGTCACGCAGAACATCTTCTCCAAGCGCCTGTTCAACGAGGCCTCGCGCGCCGAAGTTGAGGGACAGGGCGCAAAGGGGCGCAAGCTGGACAAATTGAACCTGCTGTGCTACTCTTCGGGGCTGGCATTCGTCGCCACTGTGCCGATCTGGCTCTGGTCCGACGGATTCCACATCCTGGGCGACTTTCTTCACGACTGGTCAGTCGATCTTAGCAAGGGCCCAAACAGTTTCGATCACGGACGGCTACTTGTTGAATTCATCTTCAATGGCACCTTCCACTTTGCGCAAAACATACTGGCTTTTATTTTGCTTTCTCTCGTCTCTCCAGTAACCTACTCCGTGGCCAGTCTGATCAAGCGCGTGTTTGTTATTGGCATTGCCATATTCTGGTTCCGGAGCCCGACGACCAAGATACAAGCCGTTGGCATCATGCTCACCTTTATGGGATTGTACTTCTATGACCGTACCAACCAAAACAAGGCAGACCGCCGAGCCCGGACCATGACCGAAGTCAATGCCCAAAGTTTGCTGCCTCTCAACACCTCTTTACCGATCAGCCAGAACGCGGCACATATGTTTGAGAGTCCTTCGTCCCTGTCGGCCGTATCGGCAGCACCCCACCCCTACACAACTGGATACGGCCTTTCGGCAGGCGACGATCCCAAAAAGTCAGACGACGGCGGCCGGGGGCGAGCGCATGGAGGCAGCAATTCCACATGGATGCCTCCTGGGACACGGCAAGAAGACACTTGGCGTGTGAGCGACAAGAAGCAGGTCCCGGTGATCTAGACTCTGCATATTATCTTGCAGCATTGGCTCGCCTTGTTTCCCCTCCGGTTTCGCGTCACCGGTTTCTGCTATTGATTTCATATATACATATATATATATGTATATGTGTATATATATTTCTGTCTCCTTTTTCTCGTTTATCTCCGACTAGCATGGGAACTGACTATGGGCTGAATGAAGCTTGGTTTCTAATGTGCCCAATAACAGGCACACACTGGCAACTCGAAGCTTTGGGAGACTACCGAATTCAGTCTCTGTTGGGTCGATGACGCTTTTATGTTCTACGCGTATGTCTCTGTACTTATAGAGGAGTTTAGGGGGCATTAGAATTGTTTACTACAGGGAGAGAAATAAGACATCTAAAGTCAGTCCGACTTCCAGCAGCCAAAAACTTGCGTCTACAACAACACGTGTCAGCGGAAGGAATAAGCGTGTTATGTTCAGCCCCCGACTGTCCCGTGAGAGCCAAGCCTCGGAAATAGCCGACATGAAACAAGATATCTTCAGCTTTCCCACTGCCTGACTTTACGTGTGGTCACGTGAAATAGACAATAGCACAACACAGGGACCAAGCGTTGGGGCCCATTTGGTGTCTTATGATATATCGTGGGCACGCTTAAATTTAAAAAAAAAAAAAAATCGGCATGCAGCCCCATCTCGAATGATTAGCCCATAAACGTCTTGAGCGAGAGCTGAACGAGTTGTTGATGCAAGGCTCAACAAAGTGGGACAGTTCCCTTTGATACGCTAGCCCTTGCATGCAGATCCTATCCTAGCATTGGCTAAGATAGCCCCGCAATCGCCGGAATACTACATACAGGAAACACCCCTCCGCTGCCTAGTCTTCACGTGCTTTATTTCATTCAATAAACGGAAAAGGGACAAACCGCGAACCTCTCCAACAAGGCCAAATCAACTCCTTGTCAACTCCAACCCAGATGGACACCCCTTTTCGACGTTGCATACAAGCGTGATTGCAGAAAGACGAAGAAACCTGCGATGGCAAGCGCCTCCAATCCCATCGCCTCACGGCTTCGCCGCCGAATGCCGGCCCGTCGTGCCAGCACTGCAGCAACCAGCACTGCAGCAACCAGCTCAACGTCCACTGCATCCCACGGCCGCGTAACACGGCGCTCGATTGCACAGACGTTTAGTAATCACAGCGATAGCGAAGAGGGGGGCGGGGACGATATCTCGGCGGATGACGACGCTGAAGATTTAGACCAAGATGAAGATGGAGATGGAAACGAAGACGATTACGTTCCGGAGAAACGCTCCGTGAAAAGACAGCACGCAGAACATCAGGACAGATCTGACAATCCGCCGAAACGCCGGCAGCTGCGGGACAGGGTTTCCGGGCTCTCCGACGACTCCCAATGTGAAAGCAGAGCCTACCTGTCGCCCTCTTCAAACGGAGCATCGCGGAGACGTAGGGGGGCGGCAACCGCCACCGGAAGAAACAGTCAGGAGAGGAAGCAGATCGCGAGGAGAAAGATACCAATAGAGATACCTAATAATGTTGCGAACAACATCCATAAGAAGAAAGCCGGACAAGACCCGCTGGTGCCGGATGCGACAACGATACCATCCCCACCATGGAGTACGCTCCCATACTTGATTCTATTTCGAATCTTCACCTTTGCTTCGGCGGATCTCGACAGCGTAGACTCGGTGCGCCAGTTTGTGGCGGCCAGTCGAACGTGCCGTGCGTTTGCCGAGCCGGCGCTACGAGCATTGTACGAGTGCCCGCCCATGTTGACGATGAATATGGCACACAGTCTCGGCGACCTCCTGAACCGGCCCCCATCAGACACCACTTTTGACTATCGACGTAAGGTGAAAGTACTTCGCATCGAAGTGGGCTCTCTTGCCAGTCGGGTGTACAAAGGACGCCATCTGGACATTTCAAGAATGGTGTCACACTGTCCTCGGCTGGTAGAACTCGACCTTCACCACTACAAAGACATGCCACCATACCGGCAGCATTCCGAGAACCTCCGGTGGGAGTACCCCCAGAGCCTTTTTGAGGCTTTGGGTGCTGTTCCGAGTGGCCCCGGAGGCGACGCCACCGGCCAGGTCATACGGCTGAGGAGCTGGCGATGGAACCAAAGACTGATGGGACGGGACCTGTCGCTTGAAGGCATCAGGGACATTCACCTGTCGCCGTCCTTTGCAAGCCTGCGTAAGATTAGTTTCATCAACTACCAGCGCTGGTCGTTGCATGCGAAAAACGCCGAAGATCCCCAGGCGGCGACCGAAGACATGAAGCAGGCTGAGACCTTTGCCGGATTGTTGAGGGCCCTTCCCAACCTCGACCATCTCGCTATAGAATCGTCAACGATTGCAAACGAGTTTCTTCTTCCGCTACTGCCGAAGAGCCTACAGTGTCTGGAGCTGGTCAACTGCTGGGACATCTCTGCTACCCACTTTTGTGAATATCTATTGACACACGGACACCATCTACGGCACCTAGCCCTTCACCATAACCAATCTCTCAGTCTAGCCTTTCTTCCTGTCTTGGGAGAGTCTTGCCCCGGTCTTTTAAGCCTGCAGATGAACCTGACCTATTACAAACACTACGCAACTTCCAACGGCTCTAATCCCCTCTATGACAGCCTCCTATTGGACAGCCAGGTTCCGGTATGGCCTTCAGGCATCGAGGTGATCGAGCTAGAGCACCTGCGCAAATGGGAGCCATCTGCGGCCGAGGTCTTCTTCCAGTCGCTTGTTGACAGCGCACCACAGATGCCCAAACTACGGGTATTGGCCATAAAGGCCATGCTGGACATTCCTTGGCGGCAGCGGTGTGAGATGCGGGACCGGTGGGAGGCAACCCTGGACCACGTGTTCAAGCGCCAAATCACGATGCCTGAGCCGGCCGATTCACTACAATATTACCGAAACAAGGCGGAGTCGGTGAAGTCGCCGTCCAAAGTAAAGCAGCATCAAAAAGATCTCGACCCGACACCGCAAAGACGGAGCCGTCGTATTGCTACCCACGCGTCAAGCTCTTCGTCGCGAGCCAGCAGCACATTTAGAGGGCTGAGAAAGCCTCAGAGAGGTTTCATCTCGTACCGCGAACCAGACAGCGAAGAGGACATTGACTTCAGTCAAGACGAGGATCAAGACGATGGAGAGGAGCACACAGATGATCAAGACGACAATGCGGAAGGCGGAAGCCCTGGCGCAGGCGATGCAAACAATGCATCGGCTGGTCATCCGTTTATACATGGCATGTGCAATGTGGTGGACATCCGCATTGATAATCAGAAGCCGACAGAGATCCAGTATCACATGGATGACTTTCTCGACGGCTCTGACAACCCCTCAGATAATGAGTGGACGGGCGATGAAGATGAGGTCCAGGAATATGCTTGGTAATCTTTTAGACAACAGGTGCCTCAAGCTATCATCTACCAAAAAACAGTAAAGTGTGAAAATGTGAAAAAAGAGACGGAGTGCCACACTTCGTGCCAGAAAGCAAAATAGCTTACTCGAAATACCCGCGTTTCGTTGTAAGCACAGCGGGGAAAACTACGAGTACAGGCACTGGCCCCCTGAGTTGTGACATTGCAAATACCGCCCCCCCCCAATCCCTTTTGTATCCTGCATAGAATGGCATCGTCACATGTGCGGGAGTACTGCATCATATTCCTCCCACCCGATGCCCGGACCTGCGGCTTTGGTGTGGAACCGCAAGATGCATGACTAGAGATGCCGTCATTCAAGCCGGACCCGTCTTGGTTGTATACTGGAGACTGGAGAATTCGGGGTCTATACAGAGTCTGCAACCGTCATATATGATCAAAGATGTGTCTTTATCTTTAGGGAATCTGTACATTCTTTGTCAAGCAGTTGCCACGCTTGTAGATTTCAGCAGCCAGGTGCTATGCCTCGTCGCATGTCTCTAGCACCAGAACAGGGCCAGGTGTTACGCTTTTGTACAAACACAGCCATTTTTACCACCGGGAACATCGTTTTCGGCGCCAGGATACCTCGACGATAGGGTTGCCTCTTGCCATGCCTCCGTTTGGACCTTGCCAGGCTGAGAGCGAAGGGCACAGAACACGTGACACGCACATGCCCACGAGCATTTGCACCCTTGCGTAGCGAAAAAAAGACGCCAACTATAAACTTTGGATGATGCTAAACAACAAGCTAGCTGGCAAATACGATGTCTTCCTTTCTGGTATGCATACCCGAAAGAGCCTCTCGTGGTCTTCTTCAACCCGTTTCCACATGAGCTTGAAGATATTCCACCAGTTGTTCCCTGGGGCAAAAAGTGGGTCCGTCACCGACGAAATTATGCCCAGCATTATTGGCTATTTTCACAGGATAGACCAATGCGGGTCTGGACTAAACAGGCCGGGTGGGACGGGCTCCTGCTGTCTTGTTGATGGCTCTTTCCCTTTTTTCTTTCCTCCTGGTATAACGCGTCCCACCACAAAACCGTGGCCGTGACTATTACAACTGCAGTGGGCGATCGCGAAACTTGTTTCCCTCATCTCCCCTATCTCTGATTCATTTCTCTTTCACGCACACCTGCTTCATCTCTCTTTATTGCATCTCCATCTCTACGTTGCTGCTACCGACTGCACAGGCGATTTCTCTCCAGCACAACGCGGCTGTGGATGCGCGTGATCGCATTGCGGAAGGCAAACGGCGGAACTCATCTGCACAATTTATGAGACGTCTATTGACAACCTACGGCACCATAATCCAAGCGCCTCATCTCCTCCACCCTTGTCGCAAGCATTCGGCCCTCAATTCTTTGTCGCTGTTTGGCCTGCTGCCTTTTTCTGCATATTTCTCATCCTGTCGCTGCTTGCCTTTTCTTCCCCTCCATTCTCACCCTTCTTTCTCATTGCCGCTTTGCCTGTCCCAGCCAACAAACCATAGCCGGAGGTCCCAGAGCAGGAGATGGACCCGGCTTCTCAGCCAGAATAGATGAGATCTGCAGCCACCGAACGTCCGGGCTATTCGCACTCAACCTGGCTGGCCCAGATTTTCACACATCCCGCCAGCCGGGCCTGGTCTCAACGAGGCTGCTCGTTGCGACTGATCTATGTCACCCGGTCACGATCTACATTAATGCCTTGCCCTCCCAGCCATGGCACGTCCCAGTCGCCAGAAGCGGAGGCTTCCGTTCCTCCACCGCAATTGGAGAGATGGCATCACGGCGTGGCAGACGTGGCCGTCTGACAAGCCTCGGGCCTCTCCTCTCGGCTACGCCGATCTGCTACGAGCCCATGAAGAGGACCTGTGCGTGCGTCCATCAAAGCGGCGCCGTGTCAGCGCCATGCCGACGGGCATGGCACACATCCCTAGCTTCAAGGAGTGCTCAGCCATGTGGCTACCGGAGTACCCTGCCCCACGCTCCAACGGCTTGCGTGTCCAGGTATTCAACATGTTCCACGAGGACACTCCACGGGTGCGCTTCAACACCATGGCCAACTTGCCGCCGGCCGAGATCTCCACCTTCAGCGCACGCTGCAAGATCACGATTATGAGCGAGAAATGCGGGATGCCTCTGCTGCTCTTCTGCGATGCGCAAATAGGTGCTGTGCAGGCGTACCAGCCTACTGACGGGCCGCGTGGTCTGGCACGGTTCGCGCTGGAGCCGTTCACGATACCGCTGGAAAAGATTGCGATCTTGCGCGAGGAAAGCCGCATGTTTGGCCTGGCTGAAAAGTATAAGATGCGCATTGAGATCGAGTCCACGGGAAACGACACGTGGCCGCCACTGGATCTCCTCACTTTCATTGGCACTACCCCAGATAGCGGCGATAATCACCGGCGGCATCATCCCCAGCGCCATTCCCTGACCAGTCACCATGCCAAGCAGGCTGATGACTGTGTCCTGTACGCCGAGTCCAGCGACTTTTTTGGACGGCCAAGAATGCGCATTCCGTTGTGGCTGAGGGACAGCCCGCTCCATGATCCGATCTGCACCAAGTTTGTTATGGACTTGGATGTCCGATGGAGCACAGGATTTTTAGAACAGCCGCGCCGCTTACTCGAGAAGGGTGTTCTGCCAACTATTGTGGCTATGCACCCGGATGAGCCTATCCCCCGCTCTCCATTCGGCAAGGCAAACGGGCTTTCGAGCGAGGCTTTGGCAAAACGATTTTTTGAGAACGGTATTTTTGCCAACAAGCATGGCAACGGGACGAACCACCTCGCAAACGGACATGCAAATGGACACGCAAATGGACATGCAAATGGACATGCAAATGGCCGTTTGGCCGGCTCAACCAACGGCTCACAGAGCCATACGAGTGGACACAGCGTGACGCCCTCTGTGAATGGCGTGGATAGCACAGTGGAGGACGATGATGACGACGAGGGGGACTTGGCCGAAGGGGAGCTTGCTGCTGGCCGCTCTTTGCGAAGACGAAAAGGGCAGCCAGACTATAACCTTCGAAACATGACCAACAAGGTCCACGGCAAAGCGTCACGATCGCCCCGGAAGGCGCGCAGCACAGTGATGGATTTTGGCAGCCGCTTCAACGGCAGTTTCAACGGCAGCTTCAACGGCAGCCTTCACGGCCGCTTCACCAACATGGATGCTACCGGCAACAAGGTCACATACATTCTATCGCCGGAGCAGTTGACCGTGGACGGGTTTATCTGTTGCATTTGCCTTGCCTGGAACCCAGACATGAACCAGCTGCGAGCCCACCTCCGTTGCCACTGTCACTACCACTTTGATTATGAAACGCGTCCCGGCAGCCGTGGTGGCCACACCCTCTACGTTTCCCACTGTCCGGACGAGGGCAGCATGTCCCTACGGCCGAGAATATACCAGCTGAGCCGGCCAACAAAGCCTCTCGATTTGGACTTGTTTCTTGCAGGCGACGAGTCCTGGGTGACCTCACGCTTTGGACCGCTGCACGATGACAAGGGGGTCGCCACTGTAACTTGCGAATCACGGGTAAGAATCTGCACCGCGGTCACCGAACCAGCGGACCGCAGAGGTTTGCTTATGATTAACTGATCAAAATTTGAAGTCCAAGCAGGCACCGCAGCCCAGGGACACCAACCTGGTTGTTCCACATATAAAACAGCCGCTTTACGACCCTCTGAGCAAAGTCCTTCTCCAGCCGGGCGACAAGATTCGGCCTGTCGTCGTGGACGACAGCTGGCTCGTCCACAAGCATCGGGAGGTGGTGCAGGACTACTCTGACCTGTCCAGTTCCGAGAAGGAGTTTATCCAGGAATGGGACAAGTTCGTCATCTCTCGGCGCGTGTCCTCGGACGCGTACATCCCCAGGACCATGCTTGATTTCATTGAAGAGAAGGGTCTATGGCTGGTGGTCGACCACGCTCGTACTATCGAGTTTGGAAAGCACATGGCCGTGATGATAGCGAGGAGCCTCTTGTCGAACGTGGACATTGATGAGATCACGAAGTGCCTGAATTTTGCCAGGAAGCGTGCAAGGGAAAAGCCAAGCCTGATGGCAGCCGCGGAAGCCAGTGCCGTTCCAAAAACAGGACCGCATAGGAGCAAGAGTGGCTGTACCGTATGTGGACTTCCAGTGTTGGGTCCGTACATGCTCATATGTTCCAATAAGGTAAGATAGTCCCACCGCTACCGACTGCACAGGTCCGAGAGGCAATTCCGGCTGACCATTATTGATCATCTGCAGGATTGCAGCCATAGGCTTTACCATTCCAGCTGTGTCGCCAGGGAGGCTATAATTTCCGTAAAGGAGCCCGGATGGCTTTGCAATGGTTGTGCTCGATTAGCATAGTTCGCTTCAAGTATGATGATTCACTTGTTTTGTTTGCATTGGTGTTCGTGTGTACGCTAAATGGCTGGAGGCACGAGTCAAGCATATCTGGTACATGTCGTTTTCATGCATTGCGGTTGTCATTTATACCCGCTGGAGACACTGGAGAAAGGAGTTTTGTTGGCTGGCCGGTATCTTGGGTAGGATACAGCTTGTGGCTTGTTTCATCTATTTAACCTCTAGACCAGAGTACACATGGCTGTTACTTTTGGAATATACTTAATCTTCAAATTTGTATGCAGGAGAGTAGCTAGTAGGCTGTTGTTGCTAGACCGAAAGTAAGTTGCAGAGTGTGGTCGTGCGTGCTGGAAAAGAAGAAGAAAAAGAAAAAAAGAGAAAAAGAAAGAGAGAGAAAAAGAAAGAGAGAGAAAAAGAAAGAAAGAAAGAAAGAAAGAAGAAAGAAAGAAAAAGAAACCGAAAAAGAAACCGGAAAAAGTTGCAGCAGCACATCCAGTGCACCCGATAGAAGCAGCCAGACACCCAATTTTAGGACATACACGTGTTCCGCCAAGCATGTGATTCGTGGAGCTGTATAGACCCTGAGCCGATTTTATAATGATATGTGGCGACGTATTGGCGTTGGTAAGCAGCCACTTGTGACTCGGGATTGTTAGGGATGGATCGCTTCAAACCCGGCAAACGGCTGAAGATACCAAAAAGGAACATGGCCGTGCCTCGTCCCAGGCTGCGCTCTTCACTGGCTACTTTGAAAACTTGGCATCTCATACGTATGCTAGTAATGTGCGGGTCGAGATACTATTTTGGGTTCTCGTCGTCGTCTTACTTCCTGCAAACGTTTTCCCGAAAAGACACTGGTAAGATACAGGGCAGAGTTAGCAGGCTGTATAGAGTGTGGGAACAAGACATCCCCCGGCCCCTGAAAATGCCGATGGCAGGCTGTTGCCATTCCGCGTCGTCCTCTCAGATTTCAAGTGGGAGAGAAACAGAAATTAAAGCAAGGGCTTTCTTGTCACATGACCCACACAGCCTCATCTAGATTGGCCCATCTGCCAGTCTCATTTGCAGCAGAGCCCAACAACCGAATATAGCAAAGCCTCTCAATTTCACCTATAAAGCGCGCTGAAGCTATGACAAATAAAAAAATCGGCTACACTAAGTGTGCCCGTAGGGATATCACAGAATAATAGGGCCGGTAGATAAAGACGATCAGATAAAAGCATCCCGCGAGAAAAGAAACAAGGCCGCCATCCCACAGCATCGAGTATAAGATACAGTGTCAAAAGCAAAGCACCCGAGAAACAAACTCGCAGCAGAAACGGCCGAGAAAAGCAGATAAGGAGTGTGGCCGGCCAGTGCAAGACCTTGCTTGGCTTCGGCTTCGCCGCCGATCGGCTTTGGGTACCAGTCCTTTTGACAAAAACACCTCCTCCTCCCGCGCGTTGCGGCGTGCTCGGTCAAACAAATAAAAAAGCCGGGGTGGAACGGCAAGTGACAGGCGAGAGAGCCTACCTGCCTGCAAAAAAAACGATTTTGGATTCTGTCTTGGTTCGCCGCGCTGTGACAGCGTCACGCCGCAGACGGAACACAGTCACAGATAAACGCCGTCTCCAGACATCCGGGCCTCGTCCCGGAGTCGTGGTAATATCACAAAAGGTCGCTGATCATGAAATGAGCTCTTGTCGTCGTCTCGTTGTTTCGTCATTAGTATTGTGTAATCGCGGCAACCGGAATCGCCCGCCTCTTCGGCCATGACTATGGGCTGGTCGGCAGTTGGAGCTCCTGCTCCCAGGCCACGTTTTCCCTGTCGCACCACCGGCGTAGAACAGGCAACATGGCGCGTACGGCATCCTCGACGCCGAACCACGGTCCTACGACGACCTTCATCGACTCGTCGCCGACCAGATCCACAGCGCCGTGCGCCTCGGTCCAGGCGTCCATGCGGAACTTTGTGGCCTGCAGAAGCCTTGTGGCCACCGACTGGGCCTCGTGGCCGATGAATGCGGTGAGCATCTGTTCGTAGCAGACGGCGCGCAGCTGGAGTGCCAGCGCCTCGATGGGCCGAAACTGGCGGGCGTGGCTTCGCAGCTCTGTCAGATGCGGCATGAGCCGTTCCCAGACGGTGATGTCGCTCCCTCTCCGCTCCAGGTGTCGGCCTTGGTTGAACGACTTGAACGCGATCATGTACGACATGACCATCTCGAGGCTGAGGGCAGCAACAAGTCTTCTCTCGGACAGGGACAGGTTTGGCGCTGGCGCTGGCGCTGGCGCTGGTGCTGGTGCTGGTGCTCCATCGGCGGGCTTTGCACTCCCGCTGGCCAACCGGTTCTTAACGATGGCGTCTCGGTCGTGCTTGAGCTTTGTCCCCAGCGTCAGGTAGACGTCGTAGCGCCGTCGGTACTTTGCGGCGGCGGCTCCGCTGGCCAGGTCGCCCTGACTCGTAGGTGGCCGTTCGGTGGATCGCGGCGTGTAGCCGGCCGACTCGCTGGGCGTGAGGACCTGCGAGTTGTTGGACGTGACACGCACCATAGGAGGGGCCTTGAGTGGCGTGGCGGGGACAGCTGCCGCTCTCGCGGCCGAGATGCTCTTTTCCGCCACTGTTCTCGGGTGCTTGAAAGACACCGACGGCAACGGGTCGCTGGCGAGACTGTCGGTCGGCAGTGGCCGTTTCTTGGTGATGGAGGGCGGCGGTGTGTCCTCCACGCTGAGCGATCTGTCGGTTCGTTTCGGCGGCGCCTTCATGGGGGTTGGCTGCAGCGCGAGCAGCCGCTGGACTCTCTTCACGTTCTTCTTTTTGTATTTCAGCGTCACGATGCAGGTCCGCTTCTGTGCCGGTGGCTCCTTTTGCGGTTCCCGTAGGGATTCCCGTAGGGATTCCCGTAGAGATTCCCGTTGCGGCTCCCGCTGTGTCTCCCGTTGTAATTCCCGTTGCGGTTCCCGTTGCGGTTCCCGTTGCGGTTCCCTGTGTGCCTGGATTTCCTTGTGTACCTCGTCCTTTTCCCTGTCCGCTGCCGGACGGGCGGGCTTCTTGCCGCCGTTCGACGCAGGCGGTTCCTGGTTGCCTTTCGGTACCGACGTGGCTTTATTGGAAGACTTGTTCAGACGCAAGAGTTCTTGCTCTACTATGGGAGGCAGAGTGGGCGAGAGCAGCGGCGGGATGAGGATCGGGGAATCCTGGCCCCTGGCAGGCTTTGCCTTTGGCGCCGGTTTGGACGATGGAGCCGCACTGGGCCGAGGCCGTTTTGCGGCCGACTCGTGGTCCCGGTCGGGGTTGAAGTGGAGGGGAGAGAGGATCGGAGGCAGCGAAGGCACTGCACTCGGGGCGTCGACGGCGTCGACTTCCGGCGACCGGTCCCGCTCGTCGACTGCGCGGTGGGCGTGGTGCCCGTTCGTCTTCGGGATCGGGGGCAGCAGAGCCGCGTGGCTGCTGGCGTTGTCCCGCGGCCGGGATTGGGACTGTCCGTTTGCGGCTGCTCGCTTCCGATCGTCTCTCCGGCTGTTCAGGTCCAGAGGGCTGGGGGGGTTGTGCGGGCGCTGGCTGAACCGGGACGACGCCGGCGGCGAGTCGGAGCTCATGGACGTGTCGGACCGCGACCGTTTGTGCGGACGGCTCGTCTCGTGTGGTTCGGCAAGGCGTTTTCGGCCGTCGGCGGTGGTGGAACTCGGGGGCGGCCTTGGCGATTTGGATGGGGAGTAGTTGTTGTATTTCCTGCATGTGTCAGCAAAGGCCGACATGCTCCATGTAGAGAAGAAGGGGAGAAGGGGAGTAGGGAAGGAACGAACCGGTCGCCGTTCACATCCGGTTTGGGAGGAAGGCGGTGGCTGGGCTGCGACGCCATTGTGGCCGTGCTTCTGTTCTGGCTGGTATCCGGCCTGGCCGCCTTCAGGCCCGGATCTGGAGCCGACTCTGGCGGCGAGCCGGGCAGCCTCTTCTGCAGCTTGTTCTGGTAGTCCTTCAGCGACACCTTCTTCTTGGCCTCCCCCCGGTTGGGGTCCGCAGACGGGGCGGCCGGCGGCAGCGTGCTGTGGCCGGACAGGGTCCTGCTCTTCTTGTTGTTGTTGACGCTCCCGTTGGCGGTGCTCTTGGGGTTGCGGCCGGGCCCGTCGTCGGGCTGCAGCTGTATGTCGTAAAAGGGACGCGTTAGGAGGACGCCGCGGTCGGCCTCGGACACATACGTGGTGAACTGCAGGGGAGACTCGTTGGGCCAGACGTCGGGAGGCACGCGGTAGCGGATGTCCGGGGAGATGGCGAGGTGATGTGGTTTTTCGGGCAGGACGCGCTGGACAAGCTGGGCGATCTGCTTCGCGGCAACATCCATATTTCTGCCTTTCTGCTTCTCTGCGGCGGGTCGTCCCTCGCGTGCGCCGATCGGGATGGCTGGCACCCTCGGCCGGGCTGCTGCTCTCTGTATGTCGCCCGTCTGCCGCGTCAGGGGGACATCAACCGGGCGCTGCTCGGACGCTGCGTGGCGGCGGGGCGACGACGGCGTTGGGAGCAGAGCGCGAGGCTCTCTCCACGGCCAGGGTGGGACGCGGCGTCTGCTCGCCCACGCTCGTCGGCCACGATGCGATCGCCGAGTGCTGCTGCTACGGCGATGGAGGCCGTCTTGGGGGGGGGGCCCAAGCGCTGGTTAGCACGCGTAGCGTCGCAGGAGCCGCACCGCTGCTGGCCAACATACAGATGTCCTCGATGCCGGGCCGGCGTCCCGCGTCGAGCTGGGGGTGCGGGACGATGGCGGGCTGGGATACGGCTCAGCTGGGTTGGCCGTCCGGGCAGAGACGAGCGCGGCTTGCTGGCGTTGGTCGTCGTCGGCGAGGGCGGACGACCATTCGGGGTCTCCGGGCGCTGGGCTGGGCTGGGTCGGTGCTTGGGCCCGGCCGGGAGAGCGGAAAGGCGAGGGGCGCGCGCGGGCGAGAGAGGCGAGGGCCGCGAGGTGAGAGAGAGATGGGTACGGAGCAGATGAAGGGATGGCGTGGGATGGGAATGCGACGGCGCGGGCGATATGCACTCGGATGGGATGAATGGGTATTGGAACGGAGTACGGAGCAGTGATCAGTAGCGGCACAGTGATCAGTAGAGTGGTGGTAATTGCGTTTGGGGTGGGCTCTGGGCTTGTTGGGGGAAGGGGCGGACGGCGCTTGGGCGTTCTTGCCGCAGCCCGGCCAATCAGGCGCCGCCGACACTGCCGACGCCTGCTGTCGCCTGCTGTCGTCTGCTGGCACGTGCCGTGCTGGGCTTCCATCTTACTATGTATCTTACGTACCGGAGAGCTGTTACCAAGACTCGCTGCTTTGTCCCACCCACACCCAACGTAAGCATCTCGGCTCACCTCAGGCTCGCCGCGCTCCATAGTCGCACTATATACCGTGTACGATACCTCCGCGAACACCATCTTACGAGTACACAAATGTGGGCACACCTGGGCTCGCCACATGCCCATCCCTGTTCGCCCTGTTCGCCCTGCCAAACACCGGGAAATCCCTGCCCGCTGCCAAATGGAGTCAATCCTCGACCGTCCCCGACCCGCTGCGTCCGTTCTCTGCAGCCGTTGCGCCATCCACCCTCCGTCGCTTGCACGCTAATGCATCCGTCGGTAGCCCGCGGGCATTGCCGTTTGTAGTGCTAATCGGCGTCCGCTTCTGCGGCACGATTGTGTCTGGCTGCGGGCCCGCCTGCTCTAGTCTGCGGACTCTCTCGTGAACGGTCCTGACGTCCTGTTGCAGCTGTCGCGCGTTCGGATACAGCCTCTCCATCTGGCCGATGATGGCCAGAAACAGATCCTTCGTCGTCAGGTTGTGGTACTGCGTGTCCAGCGTCGACATTGTCATCTGCAGCTGGCTGCACACCCTCTCCGTCTCTGCCCTGGTCTCCCTCACGCTCACCTCCACAGCGAGCATCCTGGCCCGGAGCTCCCGCAGCTCTGCCGCAACCCAGTCGGCGTCGGCCGCCGGCTCCGGCGCCAGCGTTGACGCATCGTCCGTGGTGCTCGCGGCAACACTGCCCCCGGACGTTTCGGCCTGTTGTGGGGGAGGCGACATGGACATCCTGCACGTCGGTTCTGCGCCCTGTGTCGGCGTCCCTGCAGGCCCGTCCGGCCGCGAACACGCATCCCCTGCCGGCTCGACCGTCTGCCGCCGGTCGTCTTCGTCCACCGAGACGGCCGCCGAGACGGCCGCTGAGGAGCTGAGCAGACACAACGCCCTCTCCAATGCCACCACGCGGTCCAGATCCTTACGCCGGGCTGCCGTCTCTTGTCTCAGCAGCTGGCCAAACAGGTCCGTTAAGCTCCCGTGCGCTCTATATATTTTTTGCGTATTGATCCGCTGGTCCAGCACCGCCTGCTCGTGCGACTCGCCAATGGCGGCGACGATTCTGGGAAGAGTCTCCAGCCCTGCAAGCCGTTCATCGAGTTTGCCGATTTCGAACCGTACGCTGGTGAAGTCGTCGCCCGGGAACGTAACAGGAGCAGGAGCAGGAGAAGGAGCAGGAGAAGGAGCAGGAGAAGGAGCAGGAGAAGGAGCAGGAGAAGGAGCAGGAGAAGGAGCAGGAGCAGGAGCAGGAGCAGGAGCAGGAGCAGGAGCAGGGACAGGGACAGTCGTTTGCGCAGCCGGAACACGGGCAGCCCCGACGCTTGCCTGAAGCGACTCCACCTGGCTACGCAGCTCCGACATGGTCGTCTTCTGCTCGCTGACATCCTTCACCATGTCCGGCTTCTCGAGAGCCATGAAGTCGGCCACCTGTACCAAGCTGGCCGGGTCGACCGCAGACAGCATCCTGTCGTATCCCTCCATCCTCGCCTCCACGGCGTCCATCTTGGTGCCTTGCTGCACGGCACAGACGCCGAGTCGCCTGACCTCTGCACCGACGTCGGAACCGGCAGCGTCTATGCCATCAACCCTGCCTATCAGGGTAGTCACTACGTCCGTCAGCTTCGCCATGCTTTCCCTGCTCGAGGCCACCTCCTGCTTGAGGCTGGCAATCTCTCCCTTCAGCTGCACGTTGGTCTCCTTCAGAATCGCGTTGGCCTCCTTCAGACTCGTGCTGTCCCTGCCCCGTTCCGACGTTGCCGTTCGCGACTGGTCCTGCAGCAGGCTCAGCTCGCGCGCGAGGTGTTCCTGCTTCACCTGGACCGCCTCAACCACGCTGCTGCTTGCGTGGCCGGACCGTGGAAGGATCTCGGACAGGAACTGGTCGCAGAGCTGGACCAGCTTCTCCCGCGTCCTCTGGGCCTTGCTGGCCACCTCTATCCGCCGTGCCTGGTCCGCGTCTAGCGCCTGCCTCAAGATGTCCGGGATTGCAGGGTATTCGGCATCTCTCTGCAGAGACGTCTTGGCCTCGGCCTTCTGTCTCTTCAGCTGCAAGTCAAGGACGTCCCTGTCCTGCTCGAGCTCCCCCAGCTCTCGGCACTTCTGCAGCATGGAAACCAGCGTGAGCGTTCCGGCCTGTCTCGAGAGCTGCTGCGTCTTGGCGTCGGCCGGCAAGCTCGAGGCAGCCTGTGCTGGCTGCTTTGGCTGTGCTGGCTGCGCAGGCTGCGCAGGCTGCACAGACCCTGCGCGCTGCGAGGTCGGGGTCATTATATTCTTTCTCTCCGCCTCTGGTCTCGCCATGCTCGGTGCTGGACACGATCTTAGCTTCTGCCCCCAACCCGCAATACAGCAGACGAGCAAGGTGGCCTACATGGAATGTTCGCTGGGAATTTGGGCGGCGCCGCGCGCTCTCCACCATTCCCGAGAGGCTTGTCTCTGCCGTGGTCGTCTAGAAGTGGTTTGCGTTCTTTCCGATCAAAATCACGCTCGCGCTCGTACCCTCGCTCGCAGCCACGGCCCTGGTCTCTGCCGGTCCAGTCACGATCTCTCTGTCGGTCCAGCGTCCAGTCTCTGTCTCGGTCTCGTTCCCGTTCCCGTTCTCGTTCTCGGTCTCGGTCTCGGTCTCGGTCTCGATCTCGATCTCGATCTCGGTCCCTGTCGAACTCGCGGTCTCTATCATAGACTCGGCTGATTCCTCGGGCACGATCGCGACTGTCGTCTCTTTGTCTCCATGAAACAGGCACAGGCTCTCGGTGCTGGTCGTAATCGTCCGACGTCCGACGTCTGGAAATATAGTGTTCTGGGTATGCCATGGTGGGATGACATCGGGACTGTGCTGCTTGTGCACCCATGCGGCCGTGTGTTGTTTGTTCAAGAGGAAAGAGCGATGGCCGCTAGTAACTCGCCGTTCGTGGGCCGTTATGGGAGACTAGTGTTGTTGTCACCGGGATCCGGCGCATAGACTGGTTGGCCCGTGAGCGTATAAGCGAAAGTCAACAAGCCGGTTGCGATCGAAAATAGCTTCCAACAGGCGCTTTGGGACACCGGATGCGGGATGCGAATAAAGAAGAGTGAGACAATGCTCAGCACGAAGAAAGTAGGGAGCGCCTGTGCCTACATACATAGTAGCCATCATTAACGGTTTTAGCGCCCAGCCAGTGGGGCAGATCGCCCGCCTAAGGCTCGCACGTACCGTCTACGGCGCTGTCTGGTGGTGCCAAGCAATAATCGCGGCCAGGGTGGACCTCCAACGAAGTAGCAGGTACATGCGACCGGGCAGCGGCTATTTTGGAGCACAGGTAAGATAATTAGCACCTACATATGTAGCACTAAGACGTTTTCTGCTGGCCGCAGTTTTTGGATCTCACTTGGGAGGCCCAAAAAATTCGTCAACTCTCATCACAAACGCGAGCAGCCACCAACACAGAGGCAGACAGCCTGTGCACGCCGCGCACCCGCAGAGAGACCGCGACCGACCTCAGCCATGGCTGCTGTATGTATCTCGCCGCCATTGGGCTGCCTTTCCGCTGCAGCTGTGGGAGCTGACCTGACTGACATCTTCTCTCTCCTCAGACCGTGGTGACCACCTCGGAGAGCAAGGAGCTCCGGGGGCTCAACCTCATCGCTGCACACTCGCACATTCGCGGGCTCGGCGTCGACGCCGACACGCTCGAGCCGCGCCCGTCGTCGCAGGGCCTCGTCGGCCAGGAGAAGGCGCGGAAGGCCGCTGCCGTGATACTGGAGATGATCAAGCAGGGCAAGATCGCCGGCCGGGCTGTTCTCATCGCCGGCCCCCCAAGGTCAGCAGCTGCCTCTCCCCGCGTCCCACCATCCACCATGCTACCATCTACTGACGCGCCTGCACAGCACCGGAAAGACGGCCATCGCCACGGGCATGGCCCAGTCCCTGGGCGCCGACGTGCCGTTCACATCCCTGGCCTCGTCCGAAATCTTCTCGCTCGAGATGTCCAAGACGGAGGCGCTCACACAGGCGTTCAGGAAATCCATCGGCATCCGCATCAAGGAGGAGAGCGAGATCATGGAGGGCGAGGTGGTGGAGATCCAGATCGACCGCAGCGTGACGGGCGGCGCCAAGCAGGGCAAGCTGACGATCAAGACCACGGACATGGAGGCCATCTATGACATGGGAAGCAAGATGATCGACGCCATGACCAAGGAGCGCGTCATGGCCGGCGACATCATCTCCATCGACAAGTCGTCGGGCAAGATCACCAAGCTGGGGCGCTCCTACGCCCGGTCGCGCGACTACGACGCCATGGGCGTCGACACCAAGTTCCTGCAGTGCCCCGAGGGCGAGCTGCAGAAGCGCAAGGAGGTCGTGCACACCGTCTCGCTGCACGAGATCGACGTCATCAACTCCCGCACCCAGGGCTTCCTGGCCCTCTTCTCGGGCGACACCGGCGAGATCCGCAGCGAGATCCGCGACCAGATCAACACCAAGGTGGCCGAGTGGAAGGAGGAGGGCAAGGCCGAGATCGTCCCCGGCGTCCTCTTCATCGACGAGGTGCACATGCTGGACATTGAGTGCTTCTCCTACATCAACCGAGCCCTGGAGGTGGACCTGGCGCCCATCGTCATCATGGCCAGCAACCGCGGCCAGTCGCGCATCCGCGGCACCGACTACAAGAGCCCGCACGGCCTGCCGCTCGACTTCCTCGACCGCGTCTCCATCATCACCACGCACCCCTACGGCCCGGAGGAGATCAACAAGATCCTGACCATCCGAGCACAGGAGGAGGAGGTGGAGCTGACGCCCGATGCCCTCGCCCTGCTGACTAAGATCGGCCAGGAGACCGGCCTCCGCTACGCGAGCAACCTGATCACCACGTCGCAGCTGGTCAGCGCCAAGCGGCGCGCGAAGCAGGTGGCCGTGGAGGACGTCCAGCGCAGCTTCCGGCTGTTTTACGACCCGGCGCGGAGTGTCAAGTTTGTGAACGAGTCGGAAAAGAGGCTGATTGGCAACGACGGCAGCATCGACTTTGCGGTGGCAAACGGCCAGGAGGACCAGATGGACATCAGCTGAGCGCCTTGGGAAGGGAGCATCGGGACGGCACGAGGTCCTCGCTTCTTTGCTTGTTTGTATCATTGTTTTTACTGGGAAGGCGGTCTGGCGTATACGGCGTGTCAAGGTGAAGAGGACAGACAGATCTGAAGAGGGTGCAACTGTTGGATGCTGAAATTCCACAAGAAACAGTTCTTGCGAAGACGGCATTGCTGATTGGTGTATTTTCCCGGTTTTGGTTCCTGGCATCTATACGAAGGACACCTCGCGGCGCCAGCCGTCAGCCATGCCAGCCGGCCGAAACTCAATGTCCCCGACAAAGTAGCCAGCTTCCTGCCACGCCTTCATCGTCGGCCCGTCGTACGGTCCCTGTATCGTCCCGCCGTCTCGGCCGTCGGTCCACCGATACTCCCACGACCCGCTGTCGTCTGCCGGCTGTGGCGGGTCTGCCCACGCCTCGCCGCTCTCGGCGCGGTACTCCCGCATCAGCCTCTCTCTCTCCATCTCGTAGATGTCTGGATAGTCCCGGTTCAGGAGCCGGTCGGCCGCCACGGTGATGTCGTCGATGGCTGCTCTTGCCTCTGCCTGCGCGGGGTCTGCCGCGGCCTTGTCCTTGTCGACGTCCATTGTGTCCGCGGCGGCTGCTCCGCCCTGCTTCTTCAGCTTCCATCGCGGTATCTTTTTGACCTTGGTCTTGGTCAGGCCCCTGCCCAGGCGCGCCAGCGCCTCCAGCGGCGTCTCGGTCCGGCTCAGCCGGGCGATCAGCGTCGCCATCAGGTCTGCCGTGAGGATCCCGTCGTCTTCCCTCCGCTGCTGCCGCACGTCGGCCTCGCGCCTCTCGTGCGCCGTCGCCGCCTTCTTCATCTGCTTCTTGCTGACACCCTCGAGCCAGTTGTCGTGCACGGCGTCCGGATCGGCCGCCTTGCGGATGTAGTTGCCCGCCTCGTCAAAGGCGCCGTCCTCCTGTTCTTGCTTCATGTTGAAGGCCTCGATCTTGGGTGCGTGTTTCTTCAGCCCGCCGGGGCCGACCTCCTCGTCCACGCCCTCTTCGAGTATCTCCTGCGCAATGTCCTCGTCGTCGCTGCTGGACTCGTCGTCCAGACGGACATGGCCGCCGCTCTTGCTCGTGTCTTCCTGTCCCTCAATGTTGCTGTCGTCGAGAAACCGCACTTCCTTCCACTTCTTTCCCGTTTCCGCGCCTCCGTCTTTGGCCGTTCCCTTGTCGTCGTCGTCGTCGCCGTCGTCGCCGTCTTTCTCGGCAAACATGTCGTCATCGTCGTCGTCGTCGTCGTCGTCGCCACCGTCCTTCTTACCGTCACCTTTCCCATCCGAACCTCCCTTGAGATTGTTGTTGTAGTTGTCAAGCTGGTCGATCAGGTTGACATCTGCAACGGATCGGCTGTCCTTGCCCGCCTTCTTGTTGCGCTGTGCTGCCCGCGCATTGAACGTCTCGTTTTCCGAGTCGGAGTCATAGCCGTCAATGTTGACCGCGCCGCGCTTTGTCGCAGCTGCCCCGACCCCGATCACGTCGGCTTCCAGTACGTCGTCCTCCTCCCGAGCGTCTGGCGCAAGTGCCGAAGGGTTGCGCACGTCAAATTTCACCTTCTTGGACGGTTCACCGTCGTCCTGCTCGCCATGGTGTTGTCGCGCAAAGACCTCGCCGGCGCGCTTGGGTCTGGCAGCAGAGTATCGCGACGCCATGTCTCCCTCTATATAAGAATGTTCTCGACCAAGGGGTGGGGATCCAGAATTGTGTTCCTTTGCCTCGCCCAGAAGGCAATGATGCAACGTTATGTCAGCTTTAAGCGATCTTACAGAAGGTTCCCATTTTGTCACTTCACCGCCCTACAAATTAGGCAAAGTCTCATTTGCCCCTCACCTATGGACAGGCCAAAAACCGGACCCACTCCAACTCAGTGGGGCCCAAATCGTCATTATCCTAGCTGCCTCGAGAAAGAACGTGCAACAACTTCATAATTCACCCATTCACGGCAACCTAGACCAGACGCGTACCTCCACCATCTTCGCACAGGCCCCTCCGAGACAAGCTTTACAACGAACAAACAACTTTGCAGCTATCATTTGAGCTGTCGCTTACCGATCAGCAGACATGGTAGGGCGATAGAGCTCTTCGCATGAAAGATGACGGACAAATGCAAGCAGCTAACACGGCTTGGGGCAGTTTAATCCCGGCTATGGGTTCGATCCCCGAGATGCCCACCGGGGAGTCCGCGGTGCCATGGCGATGCGCTTCGACGAGTTCTACCGATGTTACCCCATGGTTATGGCCCCGGGCGCCGATCGGCCAGAACTCAACTACGGCTCCAAGATCCTGCTCCCGCCGTCGGCGCTAGACAAAGTATCCAGGCTGCACGTTCAGTGGCCTCTTCTGATGGAGCTGGTGAACGCAGAGAAGGACAAGCTGTCGCACTGTGGTGTGCTCGAGTTTGTTGCCGAAGAGGGGCGGGCGTATCTGCCACAATGGGTAAGAACTGCAAAGGCGGCGACGCAGGAAGAAGCTGCACGGGGACCCCGCTGACAGGGCGCTGTCCTAGATGATGGAGACACTGCGGCTGGACGTCGGCGATATGATCCAGATCAAGACGACATCTCTGGAGCTGGCACGCATGGTGAAGCTGCAGCCACAATCGCCGGCCTTCCTCGAGATTAGCGATCCCAAGGCCGTCCTTGAGCGGGCATTCCGCAACTTCGCCACGCTGACCAAGGGCGATATCTTCAACTTTGAATATAACGGAGACGTCTACGGCGTGGCGGTTCTGGAAGTCAAGCCCGAGTCGGACAAGATGGGCGTCAGCATGTTGGAGACCGACGTGTCGGTGGAGTTTGAGGCACCAGTCGGCTACGTCGAACCAGAACGCGTCAGGCGCAGCGGGACAGGCACACCGAGAAGCGGATTCGCACCGGCAGGCGGCGTCCTACACAGCCAAGGCACCATGGCACAGGCCATCAATTACGAGTCCATCGCACCGGGGTCGGAGGCGCTGCAAGCCTCGAACTTTTCTGGAGAGGGCCACAGGATAGGGACGAAAAAGGGAAAGGCCGGGGCTGCTGCATCAGGGAAGACGTCTTCAACGGGATCCGGGATGTTAAGAAGTGTTGCAGATGCTGCAGCGGTCACGACGCGCCGTACCAACGGGCCCATGCCTCTCCGTCTGCCGCCAAACAAGCTGTTTTTTGGCTACAACGTTCGGCCGGTGAAGACAAAGGAAGAAAAGGAAGAGGAGGCAGCAGGCACTGCGAACCAGCCTCGCTTTGCTGGCCAAGGACAGAGCCTCCGGGATGCGGCAGCAAAGAAGAAGGCCGGGGACGACGGCACATCCAAGACCAAGGACAAGAAGCCAGGAGGGAAAGCAAGCGGCCGGAAGCCGCTGTAAATATCGGGTTGTTAGGCTACTATGTAGCAGACGAGGTTTCCCCTGGGCGCAATGCAAGCGGCACAGCAGAGTAAACGGTACCGCATTATGAAAACCCGGACGTGGGCATCATGTGGAGCAATTCTTGTCTGCGGCTCCGCCGGAACGCCCAGCTAAAGCTTACAGTAGGGGTGACTAATCTTCATCAAATAATGGCCCCTTGGCCTAATGGTAAGGCGTTGCTTTCCGGTTCTTGAACACAGCTGGCAAAGATTCTGGGTTCGAGTCCCAGGGGGGTCGGGTTTAATTTTTTGGTTCCTTTTTTATGAATAAAGGTTTGTGTAGGCTACCTAAACTCGCAGACTAATGAATGAGCTAGCTTTCCTCTATCGTTGCGAGGCGAACATGGGTTGGCTCTTTTGAGTATCTGCTAGGCAGACATGCCTCTTCTGCATAAATTCACAAGGCCCCCTTTGAGTACATATATTAGAAGAACGAAAACAAGAAGTCATAAGACGGCAGGGAAGGGTAGCCGCGAGTGTCAGCAGAACGCATCGTCCCACGCCTCTTCTGTTTTTAGTAATTCTCATCCTCCGTCTTGACGCCAGTCTTTTTAGGGGAGTAGCCAAGCTGATCTTTCGGAGAATGTGCGTGGTCTTGTTTCTCTGTCTTGACGACAGCCCTCCGGCGCTTGTTCACTCTTGGCGATGCCACGGGCTTCCGTGTCGGATCGCTGGGGGCCACCTCTTGCGTTGTCTCGGATGTAGAAGCGCTTCCCGAGGCCTTTGGCTTGCGGCCGTGCTTGGTAGTGCCACACCCGGATAAGCTGTTGTCGAGGCCAAGTTTCTGCTTGATCTGGTAGAACCGTTTCTGTGCGGAAGACAAAGATGTGAGACGTCGTCCGAGAGAGAGAGAGAGACAGGGTCAGGAGAGACTAACCTTGGCGACAGCCGCATTTTTGAAGCCAGAGTCGGAGGCAACATTATCCCAATTGATGTCGGGCAAGTTGGTGACGTTCTTGATAATGTTGAAGAAGAACATTGCTTCCTGCGGGTTGGGCTCTGGGAACGTATATCCGGGTGACTCTTCCCGGGCATTGCCTTCCACGCCAGGTTCTTCGGACATTGTAGTTGTATGCCTTTGTGGCTCTTCCTCTGGAAAGGGGGAGAGGGAAGTGGGTAATTGTGCTGGACGACCAAGGAAAGAGATGGCGTTGCTTGCTGGTGAGATACTCTATCCTTAATACAGAATAGAAAGGATGTGACGGGTCAAGAGCAGGATGGAAGAGAGCTCAGCTTGTTTTTTGATGTCGACCACCGGTCATGGGGATCAGATATTGGATTAGCGAGGATGTCGGGATACAAAAATAGATATAAGATGGGTAAATGGGGGGGGACCTTTCACGTCAGACGATATTGTGACAAGAACAGAGGTTGGCGTGGTTGACGGAGGGGGAAAACGCACGAGGATAAACGGGGAGCTAATAAGCGAAGACAGTGACAGATAATTCACTATGAAAGGGCAGGTCGGCCTTACTTTGACTTCAGAGCAAAGCTCAGCTGTGCCTTCAGATGACCGCCCACCTACTTCACAGTTTCGTCTAACGGAGACGTACCTTGAAAGTCAGGAAAATGTTTTTGTCATGGCAACGTAATTTAAAGTAGATAGTGAGAAGTAACAGAGAGGGAAACATTGTCAATAGCAGTTGACCCTTTAGCCCCCGTATTTGGCCCCCGGCCAGATAAACAAAGACGTTGCTACACAAATTTTGGGGCATGACATCATATTAAATGCAGTGACTGGTCGGCGTGAAGAAAGGCCAGAGTAAGGCCGAGCCCATATCGGGCTCAGATGTTGTGAAGCTGGCTGTGACCTTGACCCTGATGGTTGCCGACTGGGGTGAGCACCGTGTCCCACCCGCCGCAGTGTCTGGGAAAGACGTGTGGCGCCATGCTGGGATGATCCACGGCATAGCCCGGCACACACATGCTGCCCTGCTGTGGCTGTTGGTGCTGGTGGAGGCCGGCCTGGCAGAAATGGTTGCTCGTGAGCCCGGCGGGATCCATGGCAGCCGCCATGCCAAAGTCTCCCAGGGAGGGCGAAAACGGAGAGGGCTGCTGCTGTGGATGGCTCTGGTGGCCGGAAGGGACCATCCAGGCGGGCTCGTGGCCAGCACCGTTGCCATAATGGGCAGCGGCAATAGATGCGGCTGCGGCTGTAGCAGTGTTGAAGTCAAAGGCATCGGCTGCCGCCCTGGTCGTGGCCTGTTCAATATCGCTGCACGGAGTGAGGTGTCTCATCCGAAGCTGCGACGGCACCTCAGGGGTAGAGGAAGAGGACGGGTTGCGCACAAGGGCATGGCTGCCATAGCCCGAGTGTCCTGGCACAAAATATGGAAGTTGTGTCTGAGAAGGAGAAGCGAGCGGCGCTTGCTGGCCTTGCATCGTTGCGATGGAAGAGGCAGATGCCTTTCGTTTTTTGATCCGAGAGATACCAGACGTGCTCTCTCTTGGAGGCGACAGCGGCAAGGACGGAAGTGCCGTGGCCATGTTGTCCTCTTCCTGTGCCGGCTGGCCATCCTGGAAATTGTCGTCCTGGCTGTCATGCTTCCCGTCTTCCGTCTTCACGTTGGTCTCATGTCTCCATTTTGGCACTCCTCTCTGTCCGGGAACGTCCCGGTTCCTGTCTTTTGCATCCCGCTTGGGCTTTGTGACTCTGAAACTGGTAAGAGAAGAGGTCGATCCTGTAGAAACAGTCGAGGACGTGGAGCCGCCCGACAACCGACTACGGCGAGACTTTCCCTGGTTTTCAACAGTGGTTCGGAATCGGGAAAATCGCATGCGGGCGGCATGGCCGTTGGAAATCTCCTCCAGCAAAGCGGGATCCCGGGCTACCTGGTCCCAATCTATCTGTGGGAGTTGGCACATGGTTAACATCTCGGGCCGGGCTCGGGCTGGTGGTAGGTGGTTGCAATCCAGCAAAGGCGTGCTCACATCTTTGAGGCTCTTTTGCCTCAGCATAGCATAAAGAAGCCTGGCTATGGCTTTGTCAGTGCCACTGCTGCTGTTGCAGCCGACATTTCCACCAGCGCTGGCGCTTCCCATTGTTGTAGCTACTGTCGCCGAAACAAGAGACAAAAAGATGGCAGAAAGGCAACGGCGTAGGCCAGAAAAAAAGGGAAGAAGTGGTTGGATAGGTTAGAAGAGGGGGAGAGAGAGAAAAGGCTCTTTTGTAGCAGGAGAAAATTGAAATGCGTGAGAAGGCTGACGAAGCATGCGAGATAAAAAAAAAAAAAAGGCGGCCAATTGCCCAGGGGGCTGATTGTCCCAAGCTAGCTAGAGAGAGCCAGTAGAAAGCTAGGGCAAGAAATGAGGTCAGAAAATGGAGCGAGAAGTAGGGCGAACGACAAGGCGCACGGAAGTGTGGGTGGGAGAAAAAGCAGCGTGCCGAGGGGTTACGTATATATATATGGACAGGCCAAGGCGATTGCCCCTGCAGCAGAAACGGAGAGACACATGATAGAAATGGCAGAAGAGGCGATAACAGGCCGGGCGGAGGGGGGGTGAGAGAACTAAATGGAGGGGCACTACGGCAGAAGAGTCGGTGACCGGAAAACGAAGCCTGCGGTTCAAGGCATGGCACGCAATAGTCGACGATGGAGAAGGACGCCAGATTTGTCCCTTGCAGAGCTAGCCAGGTGAGCTATGCGGCAAGGGTCTGTGGGGTGAAGGAAAGGACAGAATAGTTCGGTGAAAATGTAGAAGAAGAGACGTGGTGGTTGTCTGGGCAATGTGGCCAAAGATGCACAAGCTTAGTAGAAAAGGAGGTGCTGTCCTACGCTAGAGAAAGATGGTGGATGCGGGTGGAACGTATTACACAGAAGACTTGTCTAGGTAGAGAGGTTTTTGTTGGTGCAGGGGGAAAAAAGACCCGGGGGGGGGGGGGGGGGTGGACAGCGGTGTGGTTGAAAGTTGATTGGACGGGAAGGGCAGAAGATGAAGAGAGCGGATGAGAGGGCGGGCTGAAACACCGAGTAGCATCCGTGTGAGTCATTAAGGGTGCTCGTAGGGAATATATATATACTATGTATGACAGTAGGAGGTAGACGGGAAGGAAGCAGGGAATTTGGGGGAGGGGGGGGTGTGAGTTCTGAGGAGAATAGATTGGACGGGAAGACGGCTGTTTCTGAATATACGCCTAGACGGAAGACTGCAGCACCAGCAGACTTGCCAAGTTCTGAACAAACGGACAGGGAATGACGCAGACAGAGGACGACGCAACTCGGAAACGGAAGAGAGGAAAGGCCAGCTGGGTCGCCTGACGAGGCAACTGGGCCATCTGCACAAGGCCAACGGAGCCAGCAGCATTACCGAAGGATGCCACGAAGAGACATATGAGAAATGAGCAGAGATGAGCCCCGTTGTGTCGAGGCAGAAAAGAAAGAGGAGGGGGGGGGGAAATCGGGCGCGACACGCCACGTCTTCGTATTTAATTGCTTGGCCGCGATACTGACGCCTGAGCACATGACCGGATGGATGCCAATTAAACAGCTAGGCAACAGCCCCACCAGGCCAGCCAATTGCAGCATCGCCCGGGCCCCGGTGCGCCCAACGAGGGGTGTCGGTGGTCACGTGCTAAAGTGGACACCCGACTGGAGCAGGGCCAATGGGGGCGTGGCCTTGGGGGCGTGAGAGACAAACAGCTTCGGCTTCGTAAGAGAGCTGGGAGCAAATAATCGCAGGGCACGCTGGACGGGATCGCAGGCTCCATCACGCCCACTCCACCGATCAGCAAAGATGAATAAAAACTGGAACGACCGGGCTGACAAAGACCTCTTCTTTACGATTCTGTCTGTGAAAAATATTGGCGTCATCAGCGGCGCAGAATGGACCACCATTGGCAACCACATGCGCACGCTCGGTTATGGATTCACAAATGAGGGCTGCCGGTACGTCTTGCGTGATGCCTCCCCACCCCTGTTGCGGCCTGCGTCTGCGTCGCCACGCCGAGGACAGCACGCGCCCCAGCGTCCGTGGCACGTTTGTCGGCAGCTGTGTGTTGTTGTCGCCGTCGGCGCCGCGTCGGCAGTGGTCGGAACAAAGTACCGGCCTATGTTAGCAGAGGGAGAGAGATGGGGGGGGGGGGTGGGTGGTCCAAAACGAGGCGGTCCACCCGCCCACCCACGTAGTGAGTTGGCTGCACAGCTAACTGTGTCCCCTCGCAGACAGCACTTTCAGGGCCTGCGGCGCGCCCAGAACAAGGCCGACCTGAACGGCGCGTCCAGCAGCAGTAAGTCGGATCCCAACCTCAACCCCATCACGCGAAGGCCGGGTCCCGGTCGCGGTCGGCCTAGGAAGCAGCCGCTGGTCGGAGCGGCCGGAGATGACGACGTGCTGGTTTCCGTTGCTGCTGCTGCTGCCATCGCCGTCGCCGGATCGATGCCTGTCGATGGGGGCGTTGTGCATCCCTCCGATGTCAGCCACATGAACACGGTCGGCCTGGACGACGACGTCGACGTCGACGTCATCAGGAGAATGGGTGGCCTCAACCAGGCAGCCGCAGCAGCCGCCGCCGCGGCCGTTGCTGGCAGGCCCCTGATGCCAGATGACTCCCACCTGCTGCTGGCTCCGCAGCCGCCACCACCACACGCACATGCGACAGTAGCAGCGGCAGCAGTGACGCATTCACTGGATGCGCTGTCCGCAGGGCTGTCGCCGTCGCCGTCGCCGCCGCCGCCGCCGTCGATGCAGCAGCAGCAGCAGCAGCAGCAGTCTTTGGTGAGCTTGCCCAGCGTCATGCCACAGCTCGGAGGACAACACCCTCTTCCGTCGCCCGGGCTGCCAGGGACGCCAGAGCCACTGCAGCCACTGCAGCCACTAGAGTCGCATCAGCCACAGCAGCCACAGCAGTCACAACAGCAGCAACAGCAGCAACAGCAGCAACAGCAGCAACAGCAGCACGATGGTCACCATCCCCACCACCTGCAGCACGCTCACCAGCAGCTCGACGACGTGGCGGCGTCGCTGGCAGCACTGGAGGATGCGACCGGCGATGTTGACGACGTGATTGGTGTGGACGACGGCAAGCTGGACGTGGACGTGGTGGGCGTGGACGAAGACGACGGCAATGACGACATTGACGACGACGGAGACGGCGTCGACAACGGCGGCGTCGACGACGGGCCCAGTGCGAAGCGGCGGAAGCTGGAGGCCGTGACGAGCACGACGCTGGAGGACGACGCCATGCTGACGGCACTGGCTGAACACAACGGTGCCGCGTCGGTGGACCATTATCCTGCTGAGTGAGTATTGTTCCGGCCCTCTGCGATGCCCTCTGCGGCGCAGTCACGTGACTCTGTTCTTCCTCCTCTCTTGCTCTTTCTCCGTTTGCGCCTGCTGACAGACGCCTCGCAGCTTCAGCTATGGGGAGGCGTAGCGCAGAAGGAAAGGGACCTGCGGGTGTTTTCAGATGTGCTCTTAATGACCTACGATTGCGATGAAAAAATATACTGTTGATACCACGGGAATGACCTCGGCCGGGGGCTTTTCTTCCCACTGGCCCCGAAATCGGGCCGTTCTGTCTGGCTGCTCGTCGTCCGACAACATCGCGTCCAGTCTCCGTAGCGTTGCTTATGTCAGCATCATCGTCTTCATTGTCTTTCTCTGCTCTCCCTGTCTGTCTTCTTCCGTGTCGCCGTCTTCTCCACCCTCGGCTCTCAGCTTTGCAGCTATCGACTCTCTGAAAATGGCGTCCGCTACTACCGAAAAAGCGAGCAAGGTACGAAGAAGAGCATGGCGATGTCCTCCCCAAACCGTCACCGCTGACCCTGATCTAGTGGGATGCCGAGGCGCACACTGCGCTCTGCATCGCGCTGACCCAAGCTCTTCTCGGCGGTGGAGACTCGCTGTCCAAGCATAGCGGCATCCTCACAGCGTCAATGAAGGCCAGCGGCCAGGATTTCACCTGGGAGGCGATTCGGTGGGCTTTCTGTTTCTCGTAGCTCTGACTTTTCGTTTGCGCCTTTTCCTTTCCCTCTCTCTGTCCTTTGGCCAATTTTGTTTTGCCCCCCTGATACCTTCCGGCGCTTGGCTCCGACTTCTGCTGGCTCTGCATTGCCTTGTCTCTCCTCTTCAGCCATTCTCGAGCCACTTCCCTCTTTCATCCCTCCCACCACCTCAGAATCCACCCAGCCTGGCAAACAACAGCTCAGCCTCTCCTCAGCTTCCCATCCCACCTTTATACACACGCTTCTGTCATTTTCCTCCTCCGTCCTCAGTATGCCTGTCAAGTGGGACGACCGGGCCATGCTCGACCTGTTCATGATTGTCCTTTCCGTCACCGGTCCGTCGCAGTTCTCCCAAGAGCAGAAAGACGAGATCGTCAGGGAGATGAACGCCCGGGGCTACAATATTGTGTGGAACGGACTCCGGTACTGTCTTTTTTTCTTGCGTTGTTCTGAGCCTCTGTTCTTTCGTCGCTCTGTATCGTTCTCGGTGTTTATTATTTTATTATTTTATTATTGCTTATTTTATCCCATTCTCACTTCCATACTCTCCACGCCCCTTTAACTTCACTTTTCCCTCTCCAAATCCCCACAGCCCTCATCTACATATTCTTCCCTCCATCACTCAACCACCCACGCTCAGTCCCTACTCGACGTTATAGCTCGCCCCAGCCCAGTCTTTTTTTCTTTTTTTCAATTACCCGTCTAGACCCTGCATTCGTCGCAGCCATGTCCAAGTGGGAAGGCACAATGAAAGATGACCTCCTGCAGGCCTTCTTCAACCATGTCGCCCCCGATACGGAACAAAAGCAGCTCATCGTCTCGTATCTCGAGAGCAAGGGACACGCTATTACTTGGGATGCCATACGGTATTTACAGCTCGACATCACTGCCCCATGCTTGCCCCACTTTGCACTGTCTTCTTCCCTCAAGTCTGCTCCCCAGCTTCATCCCAATCCATCCCATCTTTTAGCTGCCACAGCAACCACAGTCACCACACGCCGCAGCCAGTTTTCTGTCTTGTTTATTTTCACAATACCTTGCCTCTCAACACGCTCTCTTCCACCCCCGGACCATGGCTGCCAGAATCCATCGCCAGGACTGGGATGCCCCCGGCCTGTACAAAGACCTCCTTGCCTCTATGACAATTGCGTGCAAGCCCACGGCCGACACCCTCAAGGAGATTGTCCAAGATATGAATCTGCGCGGCTACCATTTTACTTTCCACGGACTCAAGTATCTCACCCCTCTGCTTTATTTACATAACCCCTCGTCTGTTTATTAGATTTCCAATTCTCCCGCTTTCCATAACATCGGCCCATTTTCTCCTCCAGACTAAGACAACAGCCTCAACGATAAATTTTCACTCTATCGTCCTCATTCACTCCGAAACAGCTAGTGCTGTTTCCCGGCAGTTCATCTATACCTCTTACCACCAGCTTCCTCACCTTGGCCTCACCTTGACTTCAACACCCCCCCTCACCCACCACTTTCTCTCCAGAGCACAATGTCAATCAGCCGACAGGCATGGGATGGCGACGCCCATCGCGACCTTCTCATTGCCATATTCGACGTGCTTTCGCCCAGTGGCGAGCAGATCCGCAAGATCGTTGAGCGCACCACGACAATGGGTTACAGTTATACTCCAAAGGCTGTCATGTACTCCTCTCGCTTTGCTTTGCCTTGTATCTTCCCTATGCGGCTTTCCTTTTGTCCCATATGTCCACTATCCACCAATCTGCCGACCATATGCTGATTTCCCCACAGCCAGCATCTACAGAAGCTCAGGCGTAGCGCAACCGGCGGCGGTGTATCCACGGCGTCTCCAAAGACTACTACAAAGACGCAGAAGACGCCGCGCACTCCAAAGGCCAGCAAGACCGCAAAATCGAATGCCAAAGCTACGCCCGACAAGAGGAAGCGCGAGGAAGACGAGGATACAGCGGAAACCCCATCGAAGAAGCCCCGTTTTGCGGCAGATGATGATGATACCGACGAGCTCACTGTGAAGAAGGAGTATGTCTCGCCAAACACATTGAAACCATGGTGCAAGGCTGACCCCATTTTTTTTTTAGAATTGTTGCAGATGAAAAGCCCGCCGATTTCGGCGAGGCGTACTAGTTTGGCTCAGCTGGCTGTTGGCATACAAAAGAGAATGCACAAGATCCCTGTATGCAACGTGTTGTTTAGGATGGAAGATATGAAGACGAGGGCACAGGGGTTGACAGAAGTGTCATCATAGCCAAGAAGGCAGAAGGCCCATATATCATGATAACCATAGTGCTTCAGCCATATGAGAACGTGTTTCCAGACTCCGGTCATGGGCCATTTCGTCGCAGTGTTAGGCAATACTGCGAACTTCTCACGGCTTCTCTACGCAATTTAATTCTTTGAGCTTCCACTGAATCTCGTCGATGTATCCCACAGTTATGAGCACCTGCAATATGGCCCCAGATTTATTCTGCATTCACTGCCTATACAACTTTTACTTCACGATCATGTATCCGCTTGTGTGCGGGTATAAAAAGGAGAGCAAATCCATGCAGAACGGGGCTATACAGGGTCGGTTACTTCCCTGTCAGGCATAACGGAGCCCCTGAGCCGCTCTCGTCCACTTCTAGGCCGTCTAGTAGCAATCGAGAGCTTGTTGCCATTATTTTTCTCCTCCACGCCAAGGCTCATCTTTTGTCCCCAGACCAGACATGGCCTTTGACTTTTCCGGTGACGCGTCAGAAGGACTTGCCCTCCAGCTTCAGCTCGAGGAGCTGGATGACTACCAAGGCAACCGCCCCGAGAACCGCCTGTCTGATTTAAGCGTTGCTGTAGATCTGTACAGGGACGATCTTGCGGCACAGCTTCGAGATCTGCGTATAGATGAAGCCATTCCAGCCGAGCTCTCTGACCACGGAGTCGAGCCAGTTCCCGGGGTAGCCGAATACCTCCGCACCCTGTCGTATGAGGAGCTTTTGCGGTTCGAAATAGACAACTTTCCAGCCCTGGTCGGAGGAGGACAAGGCGTGGCAACACGGCCCCGTGGTGAGGCAGCCCGGGCAGCAACAAACCAGGATCTGGACACCACCCACTGCATCTCCTGCACTGATTCCATGGAAAGGGATGCATTTGCTGTCCCTTGTGGCCACAGGTACTGTCCAGGATGTCTCCAGAGGCTGTTTGAGCTGGCCAGCACAGATATGTCCCGATTTCCACCGCACTGCTGTGGCCAATCCATTCCGCTCGACAGCAGAGTTCGAGCTGCACTTGGCCCAGCACGTACAGACAGGTATCTGGCAAAGAAGCTGGAGTCTGAGACCCCAAACCGCACCTACTGCCACGATCCACGGTGCCAGGCCTTCATCCCGCCGGCAGCGGTGGACGGCGAGAATGGCGGCGTGGCCAGGTGTCACCTCTGCCACAGGCAGACCTGCACGCAGTGCAAGAATGCTGCCCACAAAAGTGCGGCCTGTCCAACTGACCGTGCGGATGAGGAGGTTCTTAGTCTTGCTCGGCAACGGAACTGGCAACGCTGTCTATCGTGTCGGAGTATCGTCGAGCGTAACGAGGGCTGCAACGAAATCAGTGAGTGACGAAGCTGCAGGAATGCTGGTCGTATGCTGCATCCAGACTAACCTATGCTTCATTCCTATAGCCTGTCTCTGTGGTGCTAGATTCTGCTACATGTGTGGGTTGAAGTGGAGGACGTGCCGGTGTCCTCAATGGTCCTTGGATGGCCTCTGATCTTAGAGAGCCTACACGAAAAAAATTGACGCGTGAGAATGGCATTGCCGTGCATTTGAGATACCTTTACCTTCTCTGATACAACATCAGCTGTTGCTCCTGGTGCTTGCATGAAACTAAATGCATACAGAGACGTAAAAAGATACCCTCAGATTGTTCAATATGAAAACGAGTGCATGACTGAACCAGACAGATTCACCTCCACAGATGTGTTGCCATTAATCCCTATAAAGTATTTCTGCAAAATACTACTGCTAGTAAATAGGGTTGTGTGCCTCTGAGGCACGTGTGCTTTGTTTGTTTACAGGTATATAATAAATGTATCTTACAGTGCACAACACCACCAGAGCAAACGTTATTCCTCAAATACCTGCCTGCTGAAAATACCTGCATTCACTTGCAGAGAACCCCCTCCATCCCAGAGACACTGGAACAAATATTCCGAGCTCGTTGGCTGTCAAACTGCTGCAGTTCAATTCGATTCACTCCGTCCTCGCTCCTGCTTTCAGAGGAGTCTGTTCGACAAACACTCCGGCACTGCCTCGGCGTCCTCTCCTTGTCTCTACGTCTGTGCAATAATATATGCGTGGATCCCTTTGTTTCTCACACTTTTCTCACGCTCTCAAACCCACATTCTTTCAATTTCAATTCTATCACTGCAACGATTGAAGTAAAATCAGTCAAAGACACGAATACAAACTCCTCCACGAGAACAGAACAGAAATCTACACAATGTCTGCTCAGGAGCAGGTCAACTTTCTTCTCGCGTGCATCAAGCACAGCCAGGCAGGCGGAAAGGCATGCAATCCGGCTGGGATCTCTGAACGTCCCTTCCCTGGCTAACCAGCAACGCTGTTCAGGTGGATTTTGAAGCTGTTGCTACCGAGTTGAAAATCAAGACCAAAGCTGCTGCGTATGCCCTCTTATTTCACATCACCTTGTTCGGCCTGGCAGCCAAGGAGACAGACCTCACTACTGACATGTTTCTTTACGCGTCTTGCCATACAGGGCAAAGAGATACGAACGTCTCAAGAAGCGTGCACTTTGCAGTGATCTGGCAACCACCAGTGCCGGCGGTGACTGCGATGAGAATGGTAGCCCTTTCGCCACGCCACAGAAGTCCCGCACAAAGGCTACGGCCAGCGGCCCAGTGACGCCAGGGTCCGCCAAACGCAAACGGAATGACCCCAACAGCCACACTGATAGTGATGGCGACGAGCAGGGCGGCGCGGCAGAGGCCGAAACCCCCGGCGGAAAAGCCAAACCAGCAAAGGCTCGCACTCCCCGTACAAAGCGTCAACAGGCCCAGAAGGCAGCCGAGGCAATCAAGCAAGAGGCCGAAGCCGAAACAGAAGCGGCAGAGGATGTCGCAGAGCACGAGGACCAGCCAGCACGCGAAAACACCGAAGCTGACGAGGAAGACATCCGTGACGATGTGATCGAAGTCAAGCTGGAGGCCCGGAACATTGTCGCGGATGCTGATGGCTTCTAGTCTGGAAAGGTATCCCGTCACAAACTCGCCTGCTGCTACCACCTCCTCCCTCATTTCTTTTTCTCTCAAAAGGACACACAGCACCTGAGATATCCTTCATTGGGTGCCATCCTCTCTCCCTTTCGTCGAAAGCCAGCAAAGCTGACAGCCACAGTTTTATACTGCTTCTAGGTTTCCACGTGACATTCACACCGACAACTGCTTGTACCACAACGAAACGGCATCATCTACTATACCTAGTTTTCTTTCTTTTTTGTGCCGAATTTGAGGATGAAACTGCGGCAATGAGGGCCCTATAACGGAGGTACACACAGGGACACGCGATCTGAACAGACAAAAGGGCAGCGAGAAACGGATCGAGAAACGGACCTCATTTTGAGGGAAAGGAGCGGTTGTGGCTGAGTAGCTAGTATTTTTAAAGAGTGGATACGGCCACAATATGAGCTCCATAAATGGGCCGAGTCTGAACAACTGAAGCCTCGCTCCGATGCTTGAGACGTGCTATAAAAAACCAAGAATTCAGTAACTGGCAGAGGTACTGGGGCCAAATTCAGGCGCTGAAAAGGAGTCCTTCCTCGGATATCCCACAGGTCGAACTATCCACATATGGAACCGTGGATGATCAATCGGAAGGGCGTAACGATGCAGAAAATTCTTGCTCAGAATCTGCCGTAGCAAGAAGCAGCGTTTTGCCCTAGCCAAAACAAGTCGCCGAGAGGAAGGAACGAGGGAGAGCGAGGAAGGAACAACCAGGGCATCTCATTCGAACTCGTGGCTTCCGTCTCGGAACGGAAATGGGGGACCTGTCTTTGGTTAGGCATACAGCAGCAAACGCATTCACGTGGATACTTCGGACCAGGCGTGAATCAAGAGAGAACAAGGAAAACAGACATAATGGGAAGGAGCGACGAGAACAGGACCGATATAGGCGCAGAAGTTCGGGCCGTCCAGGGTTTTCTAAGCGAAGAACGCTGATTTATAGTGGACGGAGGCCAGTGACAACAGCAGCCAGTGGCAGGAAACAAAGAGAAGTACTGCCAGCTTATAAGGCCGTTGTCAGGAGGGACCGCGTTTTATTGTTTACGGCGAGAGGACGCGCTGCTCATGAAAACTCCCTCTCTCCCCCAAACCGCCGCTCTGGCCTCTGGTACTTGGCCTGCTTCCCCCCCCCTCCCCCCCCCCATCTTACCCTCCTCTCACTCCGACTTCTCCCCGACTATATAAGCCTGCCCCCCCATATTCTCTTCTTCTTCTCTGCCACAGGCCCACTTCCCCTTCAACTCCCTCTCCACCGATTTTTCTCTCCATCCTTCTTCCCTCTTCTACCCTGAAAATCTCACAACCTCTTTTTTCACCTTTTGCCCGTGGCCTTTTCAGACTGCCTTCCATTTCAAGGTCACTAGCTTCGACAAACTCCAGTTACCAATCACTCACCCATCACACTGCCTTCAAATTGTTCACTGTCATTGCCTTCTATTTTTTTTACCCATATTCCGGGTTGATTGTGCTTTCCCTGCTCTCAAATCCCCGAGAAAATAAAGGTTCGTTCATTCTGCACATACCCTTTCTGTCCCTCAGAAACATTTCGATCTGCGTCCCTGCCTCGTCATTTGAAAAAGACACAGCATGGGGGAGTCCCAAGGGATTCCCTGTGTGTATGCTTAATCTGCAATTTTTTTTTGGATGTGTGTGTGTGTGTGTGTGAATAAATCTGCATTCTCTATTTCTTTCCTTGCCAGCCTCCCTTTTATTTGTCTGCCCTATTCAAATCTCGCGTGGTGAATCACTGTTTCTCGATTGCTTCTGTTTCATCTCTGGTTTTTTTTAAAATCTTGCTCTGAGTTCGGAACATATTTTGTGATAATCGTACGAATACTAATTGCAGGCAGAGCCAGTAGATATAGAAACGCAAAACGCAACGACTAGAAGAGCAGCAGAAGTTGCTTCAAAACTAGCAATTGCACACGTGGATTCCCCCTTGATTTTCACGCTTTGAACACTCTGCCTTTTTTTTCTCTTCGCTACACCACGCTGCCATATTTTTTTCAATACCTGCCTATCTGCCGCCCTTGAAACCTCAAACTTTTCTGCTCCGCTGGCTACAGCACAATCCGTGAAACTCACCAGACGGAAAGACATTCAGTAAGTCGCCCACCCCCTTCAATATACAAGCACACAAGAAGAGTTCCCGCCCGCCTCTTCCCCTCCCCCCATCCGTGGGTGACGAGGAGAAGGCCCCCCATTTATGCTACACAAGAGCTGCATCATTTATCTCGAAACAGAACACAGGCACCAATTCGGTGATTCTTGCTAATACTCTTGTATAGATCGCAAACAATGGCTGGCTCTAGACCCACCCCGGCGAAGAAGACACAGGCTCGCCTCCCAGCCACACCTGGCTCAAGTCCCTCCAAGGTAACGAAGGCCAAGACTGCTAGGGAGAAGAGGCTGTCCAAGACGGGGTCTGCTGCAGTGGTACAGGCCGTTGAAAAAGATGCGTCGGATGAGGAAACTGTCGAGGTCAAGGCGGAAGGCGGCAAGTGTCTCAAGAACCTAAGATCTGTGCAAGATAGCAACGCAAAAGCGCCGAAAAAGACGCAGCGGGGATCGTCTGGGAAGACCGCCTCGGGTGGCAAAGGCTCGACAGTCAAGGCAGCGCAGTCGTCCAGCTCCGCGTCGCCCGACATTGACCAGAAGAGCATCAAGGAACCGCCCAAGCGGTCTTCCAAGACATCGACGAGTGCAAAGGAAACATGGGCGTACACGCACATTCCTCCTCGCCAGGATGAGCGGCGCAAGAACGGCCGCCACGAGGGCCGCAACCTGGTGGTCTGGACTCGTGAGTACTATGAACATGCCCATCACCATGGTCCTCCACAAAGTGAACAGCTGACTTACCGACGTACCATGGAAGGCCCTCGCATGTCTGACAAGCTCGCTCTCCACGTGCAGTACGAGCTTGCCCGTCACAAGATCGAGGTGCCGTGGGATGCCATCGCTCATCGGCTGCACCCGGGGTCATCTGGCAGCGCGATCCTGCAGTACCTCAACCGGCTTCGTGGTACCCTCACTGCCGAGGGCCATCTCATCCCCCCCACTCTCCCTAAGCCGGGTTCTCGCCAGCCTGCGGACCCGACCATCCGCGGATATGTCCGCAAGGACATGGATGGTCCGGATGCCGTCACCACGCGTCCCGTCCCGTTCTCTGAGCCCATGGAAGACCGCAAATTTAACCTTCCTGACGCGTTTGACCACTCCCAGTTCATGGAGATACCCAGCCCAAGAAAGCAGCGCAAAGCCAGCGGCGGGTCCAAAATCGGCAGAGGCCGCAAGAGGGTTGAGATCAAGCAGGACTCGCCCGACCCCGCTGACCTTGACGGCGATGCAGACTACAGCCCAAAGGCAAAGATCTCTGGTGGCCGCCGGCGCCGGTCTCGGGCCACAGCGGCCAAGGCGTATGCTGAAGACAAGAGTGAGAGCGCTGACGAGCTCGAGCACATGGCAGCCGAGGCCAGTGAAGGTGAGGCTGCCGCTGAGAACGACTTTGGGATTTCCCAGAGGGTTTCGATGAGCAGCAGCGAAGAGGAAGATGAAATGGAGGAGGACGAAAACAGCAGTGATGATGAAAACGTCGATATGTCGGATGCCCCCAGCTCCGACGATGACGATGGTGAGGACCACGGCGACGAAGACGGCAGTCAGGACGAGGGCGATGATGCGGGTGACGATGCGGAGGCTGCCGGTGATGGTGAGGAGCAGTATTCGTCCGACGAGAACCAGTATGCCGACGAGGACGAGGACAGCGAGAGCGAGGCGCCGTGCAACAATGAAGACAGCGAGGGCTACGCATACATGAACAACGCCTCGGTAAGCTGACAGAGCACTGATGCTGTTGACACGGGCAGCAGAGGAAATGCTGACCTCCAGATGACTGAGCCGTTTCTAGGGACGTCGATGCACCTCAATCCAGCACCGGGCTTTGTGAATGGAGCTATGCTCCACGGCCAGATTAGCCCTCCTGTGAACTACCTGCCGGTTGACGTCATGGCGTCTCCGGCGATGTACTACCCGCCCCCGGATGAGGCGATGACATACCTTCCGCAGTTCAACCAGACTGCCATGTCCAGTCCCGGCGGCCTCGACCAACCGTTCGCAGCACATGCCGGACCAGCTCTTTACGACGGAACCTATGCTAACGAGGAACTTGATGGTGAGTATGAGCAGCTTATACACACGCCCAGCGGCCAGTATTCCCAGTCTGTGTATATTGTGGTAAGTTGGCGAGCCCGTCATCGCCGAGGAAGACAAGTCGTGTCTGACGGATAAGTGAGCAGAACGATGACAGCCCCGGATCCTGGAGCAACGGCTCGGAAAACACGAACTACTCGCCTGGTGCTCTCGAATGATGCAATATTTTTTATATTCCATATATTTCCTCACTTTTCTCTTGCCCCGAACCCCATATTTTCTATATTGCCCATCTTCACTTTCATTATCGCCATCTTTGCTTCTCTTGTTTATTTTCAACTCGTCATTCCTGCACAACCTATTTTCGCACCGTTCAGAGTCAGTCACATGGACGGTGCCAGCCGACGCTTCTTCGCAGTGACGAAGGCAACTACGTCGAGCTTTGGAAAACACGATACTACCTGCTTCACATCTCTGTCACTACCCGAAGTATACCTGGGCGAATGGGAATCAGCAAAAAAAAAAAAGGAGAAAGAGGACAGCTAAATGGTTGCACGATGGAAGGGCGCAAGTGCATAGACAAATGGCGGGAACCCAAGGACGGGTGGCGTGAGGCTGATGGTAAGGGTGGATGGAGGCAGACAGCACAGAACTGGCTGTATGTCGATTTGTCTTTTCTTTTCCACAAGTGTCTCTGGTCCCAATGGTAGACCAACAGTTTGCAATTTGCAAGTCGCAATTTTTTTCGTTTTAATTGAGGTTCGACAACTGGGTGTTATCTTTCTTTTGTTCGGTTTCTATTTGATGAGAGCTTTGAGGACAGATTGATGGATGGCAGGGTTGAAATGATACCAGAGGATCGGCACAGAGAGGAGAGGAATTGACTGTAGAGGATCCGATGCCCAAGCAAAGCATAGTATAGATATTAATCCAGCTCTCGCAAAAACTATTTCGTATGACAGACCTCATGCAACGGTACGGAGGCAGTCCAGGTCGAGGATGGAAAGGTACTCATCTATGTGCAACGGCTGTCAGGGGATGTGCGATTGGAATTTGATGCAAGGATGAGACGACGGTCACCTACTAGCAATGGGCCACAATTTTCCGAGGTCTTGCAGAGCGGCCTTCACGTCTTGCATGAGTTCAAACACATCTTGCCGTCCTGTCTCCTGATGGTATATAAACAGCTTTGGGTTGTGTGGAAGCGTGTCAGTCGGCATTCTCGAGAGGCCAAGGGGATGAGGAGAGACTCGGCGCGTCCAACGTACGGTCTTGGCAGTTTGGTAGAGACAGTTGGACACCAGGGGGCTGACAACGGCGGTCTCGTCGTGGTTGTTGCCGAGGCTTCGGCGGACCAGCCGGGCAAAGGCGGCGGCGGTGCCCAAGAGGGCCTTGGCGCCTTCCAGGGCGGCGGCCTGCATTTCCAGCTGGAGGGCCAGGCCGGAGGCGCCGGGGTGGTCCACCTCGACGCAGGCGTGGACGTCGTAGAAGCTGAGCAGGGCGCTGAGGCTGAGGGCGAAGCCGGGAAAGAGGGTGGTGGCCGGCATGCTCCCGGGCGGATGGACTCTGGCGATGCTGTCAGAGACGGTGACGGCCTCTTCTATCTCCTGCCACATGGCGGCGGAAAAGGCCTGCAGGATGCGGTTCAGCAGCAGGGCCTCGTGGTAAAAGGCGGTGTAGTCCTGGAGCAGGTCGAGGTGGGTGTTGACGTGGTGAAGCGCGCGGGTCAGCAGGTGGGCAGCCTGGCAGGTGCGGGCAAACGGCGGTGCAGCCACAAAGGCGTCGGCGGTGACGGCCAGCGACGGGCGGATCGCAGACTCCTGTGTGGGGTGGGTGTGAGCAAACGGGGCAGGGATGGGGGAGGCAGGGATGGGGGAGTCAGGGCTGAACGTACTCCCGTCTCCCAGGCAGTCTCGTCCATGGGCAGATTCTCGTCTGGCCTGGCATCGCGGCAGGCGAGAGGACGGTCGTCAAGTCCGATGTTGATGAAGCTGGAGAGGTGAGAAGAGAGAGGGAGAGAGGGGGAGAGAGGGAGAGGGAGGGAGGAGAGAGAGAGGGAGAGGGAGGGAGGAGAGAGAGAGGGAGGAGAGAGAGGAGAGAGAAAGAGAGAGAGAGAGTGTAAGAGGAAGAAGAGAGAGATCGAAAGAGCAAGGAAGAGAGAGAGGAAATAGGAACGAAGAGAGAGAGGAAATAAGAACGAAGAGAGAGAGGAAATAGGAACGAAGAGAGAGAGGAAAGAGATACGACCCACCGATCCAAGATCACCGTAGCCCACCAAACCCGGTCAGACTCCTCGCACTCGACCAGAGACACTTGTGCGGTCAGCATCACGTTTCGAGCACAGAGGAGAGGGATAGGGGGCAGTCTGTACATCGCTGTCGGGGAATGTGCACGACGTCACGTCGACTGTGCAGGCCCATGGCCTGGCCGAGCCGGGCGCAGGTGCCGATGGTCATGTAGGCAGCCGGGTAGAGGGCCTGCGCGATCTCGTGGTGGCCCAGCAGCAGACAGGCCTGCAGGCGGCGGACGGACAGGAGGCCGGCGGCATCCACGTGGGCGGCACAGCGCTTGGCCCGCGCATAGAACAGCGCGAGCGTGGCGGCATCGCCGTCTGGCTCGATGGAGCGACAGAGGAGTCGCATGACCAGCAGCAGGAGGAGGGTGTCGGCCGGGCGGTCCGGGCTGGCCAGCTCGAGGCGCAGGCGCAGCTTGGACACTGTCGCCGTCAGCAGGAGGACTCGTGCCAGGTCAGATCGCCGTCACCCAGCCCGGGTCCCTCACTCATCACTCACCCACGGGAAAGGTTGGGTGTATGCGGGCAAAGTAGACGGCCACGTCGTGCTGCACGGCAGCCTCGTCGTCCAGCAGCCCGCGGCCCTCGGGCGGCAGGTCGACCGGGGGCCGCTGGACGGCAGAGTGGCTGAGGCCGAACAGGTACGAGTCGAGGAAGAAGAGCGTGGTGGCCGGGTCGCGCGTCGATGTGGCCGTGACGATGCTGCTGCTGCTGCTGCTGCTGCGTGGCGGCGCGTCCGCGTTCTGGCCGTGGCCGGGCCCGTCGAGCTCCTCGGGGGGGTACTGGCACTGCCGCCGCGACCTGCGGCAGAGCTCGCACGCGGGTCGCTCGCGCGTGCATCGGCGCTTCTGCCGACGGCAGGTCGAGCAGGCCAGACGGGCAGGGCCGAGAGAACTGCTCATTGGGAGGACGAAGAGGGGCGAGGAACAAGAGGGAAGGGCGGCGACTGAAAGATGTCAATATCAGCAGCCTCCATTCCGGTCTGGACCGCGTCTTGATCGCTCCAGAGACCGAGAGAGACCGAGAGCGCCCGCACGCGCACCCCGAGACGAGGATGGTCGGTATTGGGGCATTGTCTTGTGGGTGGAGCCGATGTAGTGAAGCCGCAAGGCTGCTGCAAGGTTGTCGTGCCGTCATCGTCACATGACCCCACCGCTAGCGGACGCTAACGGGCAGCATGCGGAAGAGCAGCAGAGAGTTGCCTCCATGGCCACCCTTGCCAAGCCGCACTTTTGCGGTCGGCGATCGACATGCGGAAGGCCGCAGTGGCGTGTCCAGCGGTTGGGCCGACAGGGCTGTGTTGTGAGGTCATGGGCGGCGCATTTAAGAAGGCGCCGTCTGCTCGGAAAGCACGGTTCTCGCTGGGAGATGTCACCTCCTGAACAAGCAGAAAGAAGAGACAAAAGTGCCACAACTCGCCAACTCGCCAACTCGCCAACTCGCCAACTCGCCAACTCGCCATCACACCTCTTCACCTCCATCTTCGCTCAGCCAAAGATGCCGTCATTTTCGGCCGAGTCGCTTCCCAGCCTGCAGGGCAAGGTCTATCTTGTCACGGGCGGAAACAACGGAATGCAAGCAGCAGACCACAGAACCCCCATGCCCTTTCTGCGCTCTCCTGGCTGACACGTCCGCAGCGGAAGATCCACCGTCGCCGGCCTTGCCAGCAAGGGTGCCCGCGTCTACATGGGTGCCCGCTCCGAGGACAAGGCGCAGACGGCCATCGCAGAGCTCCAGAAGCACATTCCCGCGGCCGACATCCGCTTCCTGGAGATGGACCTCCTGTGCTTCTCCAGCGTCCTCGCTGCGGCGAAAACGATCATCGCCCAGGAGCCGCAGCTGCACGGATTGTGGGTGTGGCGGCCCTGGCAGCAGCGCCGATTCCCACTGCAGACGTGCTGACGAGACAGGATCAACAACGCCGGCATCATGGGCACGGCCTTTTCCATGACCAAAGACGGCTTCGAGGGCCAGTTCCAGGTGTGTCTTTCCGCGCGCGTGCCGGCTCGGCTCTGGGAAAACGCGCCCCTGCTCACAGCCCGGCCAGACCAACTACCTCTCGCACTGGCTCCTGACCTACCACCTGCTGCCGCTGCTGCAGCGCACCGCCGCCGCCGCCGCCGCCGCCGAGCCCGGAAGCGTGCGCATCGTCAACGTGTCCTCGACCGGCCACGCGCACTTTGCGCCCAAGGACGGCATCCACTTTGCCGACACGGCGCTCCCGTCCGACAGCGGCCGCACGCGCTACGGCCAGTCCAAGCTGGCCAACGTGCTGCACGCCCGCCACCTCAGCACGCTCTACGGGCCCGAGCGGCCGGGCGAGATCTGGACCGCCTCCGTCCACCCCGGCATCATCAAGACGGGCCTGCTCGCCGACGCCGAGAGCTTCGGCCCCGCCCTCCTGCGCCGCGGCATCACCTCCTTCGGACTGTACGTCGGGCTGCTGGCCACCGAGGCCACCGGCGCCCTGTCGTCGCTGTGGGCCGCGGCCAGCCCGGCCTTTCCGCGCTCCCAGTCCGGCGGCTACGTCGTGCCCTACGCCAGGATGGGCCGGCCAAGCGCCCTGGGACGCGATGCCCGGCTGGCCGAGAGGCTGTGGACGTGGACCGAGGACCAGCTGCGTCCCAAGGGCGTGTTGTCGCTGGCCTAGATGTGTGTGTGTGTGTGTGTGTGTGTTTGTGTGAGCTGTAGGCGGAAGTTGAAGTTTCGATTACATAATCAAAACTATGTGGGCCAGCCCCCCCTCCCCGTAGAAGTGCATAGAATGTGTGTGGTTGTTTGGAGAAGGTGCTGGTGCCGGATATACTAGGCTGGATAAAGTCTAGCCAATCCGAGACGTCCAATTATGCCCGAGGTGCTTTTTTTTTTCTTTCTCGATGAGCTTCTCCAGAATTTTGTGCTCTTCTCTCCTCTCTCTCTCTCTCTCTCTCTCTCTCTCTCTCTTCTGCACTTCTTGTCCCCCTCCCCACTTTCACCTTTCTGTCTCTTCTCTCTGTCGAGATTGTTGTCCTCGTCGCTGCACATAACTCCCCCTCCTCTCCTCCTCCTTTCTTCCCCGACAAGCCCACAATGCAGAGAGCCCTGACTTCCCGGGCGAGAGCCTCGGCTCTGTCGAGTGCCGCCAGCCTCCGCGCCTCTACCGGCCTGTCCATGCAGCAGCGCCGGTTTGCTCACAAGGTGGGTTACTGCTGCGGGCGCAGACGGCATCCGGGCATCAGCTGCATCCAGCGTTGCTAACCAGCCCAGGAGCTGAAATTCGGCGTCGAGGCTCGCGCAGCCCTGCTGGCCGGTGTCGAGACCCTGGCCAAGGCCGTTGCTACTACCCTCGGCCCCAAGGGACGCAACGTCCTGATCGAGTCTAGCTTCGGCTCGCCCAAGATCACCAAGGGTATGTGCTTTACATATATATGTGTGTATACGCGTGCTGACCATGCAGACGGCGTGACGGTGGCCAAGAGCATCACGCTCAAGGACAAGTTCGAGAACCTCGGCGCACGGCTGATCCAGGACGTGGCGTCCAAGACCAACGAGGTGGCCGGCGACGGCACGACGACGGCGACGGTGCTCGCCCGCAGCATCTTCTCGGAGACGGTCAAGAACGTGGCGGCCGGCTGCAACCCGATGGACCTGCGCCGGGGCATCCAGGCGGCGGTCGAGGCGGTGGTCGAGTACCTGCAGAAGCAGAAGCGCGACATCACGACCAGCGCGGAGATTGCGCAGGTGGCGACGATCAGCGCCAACGGCGACACGCACATCGGCGAGCTGATCGCCAGCGCGATGGAGAAGGTCGGCAAGGAGGGCGTGATCACGGTCAAGGAGGGCAAGACGGTGGCGGACGAGCTCGAGGTCACGGAGGGCATGCGGTTCGACCGCGGCTTCGTGTCGCCGTACTTTATCACGGATGCCAAGTCGCAAAAGGTGGAGTTTGAGAAGCCGCTGCTGCTGCTGTCGGAGAAGAAGATCTCGGCGGTGCAGGACATCATCCCGGCGCTGGAGATCTCGACGCAGCAGCGGCGGCCGCTGGTCATCATCGCCGAGGACATTGACGGCGAGGCGCTGGCGGTGTGCATCCTCAACAAGCTGCGCGGGCAGCTGCAGGTGGCGGCGGTCAAGGCGCCGGGCTTCGGCGACAACCGCAAGTCGATCCTGGGCGACATCGCCGTGCTCAGCAACGGCACCGTCTTCACGGAGGAGCTGGACGTCAAGCTGGAGAAGGCGACGGCCGAGCTGCTGGGCTCGGTCGGGTCCATCACCATCACCAAGGAGGACACGATCATGCTCAACGGCGAGGGCGCCAAGGACGCCATCACGCAGCGCTGCGAGCAGATCCGCGGCGTGATGAACGACCCGACCACGACCGAGTACGAGCGGGAGAAGCTGCAGGAGCGGCTGGCCAAGCTGTCGGGCGGCGTGGCCGTGATCAAGGTGGGCGGCAGCTCCGAGGTCGAGGTGGGCGAGAAGAAGGACCGCTTCGTCGACGCGCTCAACGCCACGCGCGCGGCCGTCGAGGAGGGCATCCTGCCGGGCGGCGGCACGGCGCTGATCAAGGCGGCCAGCCAGGCGCTCAACGACATCAAGCCGGCCAACTTTGACCAGCAGCTGGGCGTGACCATTGTCCGGAACGCCATCACGCGGCCGGCCCGCACCATCATCGAGAACGCCGGGCTCGAGGGCTCCGTCATCGTCGGCAAGCTGATGGACGAGTACGGCACCGACTTCAACCGCGGCTTCGACAGCGCCAAGGGCGAGTACGTCGACATGATCGCCGCCGGCATCCTCGACCCGCTCAAGGTCGTGCGCACCGGCCTGACCGACGCCAGCGGCGTGGCCTCGCTGCTGGGCACGAGCGAGGTGGCCATCGTCGACGCCCCCGAGGACAAGGGCCCGGCCATGCCCGGCGGCATGGGCGGCATGGGCGGCATGGGCGGCATGGGCGGCATGATGTAGTTGGGCTGGCTGACGACTGCCAAGAAGAAAAAAGCTCAAAGAAGCGGGTGTACCATGTGTGGCTGGGATACAAAAAAAAAACATATTCATATATACAGGGGGGCGGGAGGTAGGTGAGAGCGCATCTATCTATCTGGCTTTGGCGTTTTCGGCCGGCAGGGATGGCGATGGGACCTCACACCAACAACAGCAATGTGTATGACATTTCCTATCCCTTTTTTTTTCTTTTCTTCTTTTCCTGTTTTTGCCCTCTTCTGTTTATAGAAATCTCCTCTCTATAAAACTGGCGTTCTGGGGTGTAAGATACATTGAGCGTCTTTGGGTGTGTCGCGTGCTTTTCGGCAGCCTTTCCGGCGTGGCCAGTAGGTGAGTGAGGATGCTATGTGAGCCCATCACAAGGTGTTGCGCAGGGTCAGGCGCTGCATGCATCCATCATCGATACATCACCCGATGGGAGGGGGGGGACTGGACTGCCACCCGTATCTACTTCGTATCTTACTTGATGATGTTGCTGCTGCCTGACGTCCCGGCCGAGTCCGGAACGAGCGGCCAGACGACAGGGGACGACGGCCGTGAGGGCGGCAGTGGAGACCGTCGCAGCCTAAAAGGTCGGGACAGAGCGGCCCCTCCGTTTTGTCCGTTTTGGCCAGATAAGAGCTATCGCACCGTTGCGCAAACCGAGAACAGTGCGCTGCCGCCAGCACGCACCAGCCGCACGGAGTACGAGTCCCCTGCCCCCCATCGCCCAGGCAACCCCACCAGACACAGGGCAGCCCGCAGAGCCAAGGTACCTCGCACAAACGGCCCCTCCTCCGTAAGTCCCCTCTTTCAGGCCCCCCTCCCCCTCTGTCCCTCCTTCATCAGCACTGAGACAGGGAAATACCCCCCCCCCCCCCCCACCACAACCGCTTTCCGGCGCCACTGCCACCACCAAAATCCAAGCCACTATTCACCTCCACTGCTCATCCCCTCCTCCGCTCTCCTTCTCCCCTTTCTCAAAAACCAGGTTTTTCTGCTCTGTTCCATCTCTGCCCTCCCTTCCATCACCTTGCCAATCCATTCCTGACGCCCCGAGGATTCTGCCCTTTTCCCTCTCTCCAACAAGCAACGTCTGGTAGGTTGGACCCTCCTCCCTCGCGGCCTCTTCTCCCTCTCCTCCTGCTCTGCTGCTCCTGTCCCGCCTATTTCTCTCACCTGTCCCATCCGTCAACATGCTCCCACCACCCCCGTCCTCGGCCCGGCGAACATGTCTCTCTAGATGGACCCCGGACCGAACGGGGAGGGCAGGATGTGCTCGGAAACAGCTCGAGTCCTCATGCGCTCTGTTTCTTCTCCTGCATCCGCACTGCCCCCCGCCCCTCGTCTCTGCTCGTCTCTGCTCGCTCTGCTGACATGTTGCGACTGTGATAGACCACCTTTGTCACCTTTCAGCAATTCGCCCCTTCCTCTTCTAATTTCTCCTCACTATGGTACGTCCGGGATCGCATCTTTGCAAGCTTCCCCCTGAGCTCCGGCTGTTCATCGCCCTAACCGTTCTATAGTCTAAATCCGGGTAAGCTCCGTCTAGTCGCCATCGGCTTTCTACAGCCTTCCTTGTTGCCGGAAACTAATATTGGCCCAGAGCAACGGTCTCGCAGGAGTGCGTGAGCGCCTACAACGACCTCAAGCTCAACAAGAAGCACAAGTACATCATATTCAAGCTGTCGGATGACCACAAGGAGATTGTCATTGAGGAGGCGTCAAGCGACAAGGACTGGGAGGTCTTCCGCAAACGGCTCATCAACGCGACCACCAAGAGCAAGATGGTGAGTTGCATTTTGCCCACCATCCCTTTTTTTTTTCTCCCCCCCCCCCCCCCCCCCCCCCTCCATACCTCCTGCCCACTGCCGTTTTTATCTTACGTTTGGCCGCCGAGAATCTGGCCACTAGCAGCTGTCCGCTGTTTCCACAATCAGAAACACCCACTTCTTCCCTCCTTCCCTCCCTCCCGTCTTTTTCTCCGTTCCCACAGGGCAATCAACGCGCGACAAACGAGTACAGTCGAGCCCTGTCTCCTTACCGGGGCCGATTGCTGGGTTAAAGCAGCAGAACTTGGCCCATTCCCAACTGCGCACGTCCGCGTTGCGCACGCTACCGCCCCGCTCCATCACGCACAAGCACGCACAAGCAGAACTCGAATTGAGGTTGTGCCTGCTGTTGTTGCGGCTGTGAGATGCCATCGGTCGCTCTTTCCACTGCGTACGACGCCCTAGCACCACAAGCTTCGTTCTGGCTGTGGCCCCCCACTTTTCCCCCTCCAGACACGAGACACCTTCTCTCCTTCCCGACGCATTCCCAATTTCTCGTTCTGTTTGGCACTGTGCCTTCCTTCCAACTCAAACGGGCCTAACCACTCAAACGCCCTGTCTCACTCACTCTCTAACTCCCGGTCGCCGTCCCTTACCTATCTTTCCTCGAGCCTTTTTATTTTTTTTTGACCGGACAAAAAAAACACACAACGTTCCAACGAACAACGACACCTCTCCCTCGCCACCACATCCCCTCTCCTCATTTTCTCTTTCTTTTGTTATCGTCGTTGTCGTTATTATCGTTATCTTTGTGTTGTTTGCATTCTCCTTCTTCCTCTCCTTGCCTCCTTTTTTTGCTTTGCTTTTTTCCAACGGCAGCAAATAAAAGGAGAAAGGCGGAGCATCCACCTTTTTTTTTCTTCCTTTCGTTGCTGCGCTTCTTCCCACCGTCGCACCTCTCATCCGCAACGTCGGATCCTCAGCTCCCAATTCTTTTCCTCGACCCCTTCCCGCTCGACGATTCCATCGCCCAGAGTTGCAGGAAGCTGCATTGCCCACCTTGCCGCAGCCAATACGAAGCTCCCCCGGCTTCCTTCTCAGCGTTTCTCCCAATTCGATATGGACATATCCATCGAAGCGCTGCCATCGTTCGGTTTCTAATCTACTTCCCGTTATTTCGAGATAGCGGATAGATACCTCCCAGGATTTCGGTATTATTTGGAAGGCCGCCCTCTCCCCGACGAATTTGCGACCTCCATTCCCTGTACAAGAAAAGACTATCAAGGGCTTACCCCCCTCGATCTTATCTAACAATTGCCCTCCCGACGTCGGCTGGCGCCCGTCAACGTCGCATCCGAGCTTCTGCTGGATACGTCTCCACGGATACGCATTGGAGCTCCTGTTGCATCTCTTGAGGTACTGTGCCGCCAGCCCCATATGGTCCCGGTACAGCATGCCTCTGCCGCGAGGCATAGGCTGCATGGGCTGCTTTCATTTGGACGTGTCGTCTTCAACCTCACAGCTTGGAACTAACATCCATCACAGTTTCTGCATAGCATTGTGCTTTCGTCAACAGCGCCACATCCGCCAGCATTTATGCTAGCACCCATCCTAGCGGCTCAACGTTCAACCTGAAAATGGTCCAGCCACGACGAGCGCCCGGAGAAAATTTAAACGGAACTACGAAGCGAGACTCTGCCAACATGTCCTTTCAGCGAAAGGATGGAGGCAGCTCTGCCAAAGGAGAAGGAAAGACACAGAATGGTGAGTTTTTGTGTTTTCCAAACCGAAAATTTTCATTGGGCCGTAGGGCATGCCTTTTTGGTAAACTACTGACAAAGTTTGCTTCAACCCAAAGGTACCCGCCCTGGCTTCCGGACAGACACTGCGATTTCAAACAGCCGCCCTGGAAATGAGCGCGTCCTCAAGCGGTGGGTGCCTGACGCTCCTGGAGATCTGGACGGGTCCCTAGAGAAGTCATCGTCGGGCACAGGAGAATGGGATCAGTTTGCGGCAAACGAACGTTTGTTTGGTCTTAAAACGGATTACAACGAGAATTTTTACACTACCGCAATCGACAAAAGCCACCCACAGTACAACGAGCGTCTGGCTTCCGCAGACAGGAAGGCCCGAGAGATAGAGAAGTCCGCCCCCACTACCAGTCACGTCGCAGAAGAGCGCGTCATGGACCATATCGGAGCGGACAACGGAGGCGACGAGGAGGACAAGTGGGTGCCTACTTTTCTCTTACACTTCGCAACCGTGGCTAACACGCTTCATTATAGGTATAGTGGTGTTCGTCGACAACAGGACTTTCCTCCGCTTTCATCCGGTCGCGACAACAAATACACTCCTCCCGCCCGGCGTGCCCCCACGGCCCACTCAACCGTGGTCGGTGCCCCTGTCGACCCGGCCATCATCATGGCACAGGTCAAGGGAGGACCAGGCCAGAGTAGCAGGAAGCAATTGGCCCCGAAGCCTGACGAGCAAAAGAAGCCTGTTTCGGGCCCAGCCCGATCGGCTTCGGCTGTGGCGACTCCGCTGCTCACGACTCCAGAGGTCAAGACGGACGCCAAGCCCCCAATTTCGGATGCGAAGCAGCCTGATGCTAAAGCTGGCGGCACAGGCAGCTCGGAGCAGCCTGTACCGGCTCAACCAGTCCTGCCGACCAATGAAAAGAGCAAGCCGGCTGCTGGCGGGCCATCGGCTTCGTCTCTTCGTCCAGCTGCAGCATCTGGGCGAGCGGCACTTTCGCCCAATGCGAAATCCACTGCATCGCTTACTTCATCGGCAGTCAACAGCCCTACCCCGCCGAGCGCAGCAGACGGTGTCGAGAAGGCTCTACTGAAGGACTTTAAGAATTTCGCTTCCCAAGAGCGCATAAACACGGAAAAGGCGCGGCATAACAAGATCAAGGCTGATGCCCAAGTCAAACTACAGGAGCTTAAGAAGTTTGCTACCAGCTTCAAGCTTACAACGCCTGTCCCGAGCGATCTGATTTCCATTATTGCGAAGGACCCTGCCAAGCAGAAGCAGATTCAGGAGAAGGCTCTGCAGAACGTCGAGGAACTGGCCAAGACCAAAGCCGAAGCTAAAGTGAAAGACTCGGCAGCGAGTTCGCCTTCGGCCACGAGCAAGGCCTCGAATACCCCACCTACGTCCAACACAGGGCCGGCCTCGAAACCTGCGGCTAGCACTACTTCTGGGACCGCTGCCTCAGCCGCAGCGCCGTCGGCAGCCGCCGAAAAGCCACCGCAGACAAACAACCGAGCCCACGGGACTGTGCACGGCGGCTCTCCATCGGTGTCGGGTCGGCATCCCAATGCCCGTGCCCCGTACACGCAGCAAAACTATCGCCAGCAGTCCCAGATGTACCGTGGCGATCATCGGTCCGGTGGCCAGCACATGTCTCAGGGGCCCAGCACGGGCCATCTTGCCGAACGTCTTCGGAACAATATCGACCAGACCCGATACCCCAAGCAGTCGGTGCCCCATGCCCACTACAACGCCATGGCCGAAATACGTGCTCCGCCCACCGGCCCCGCGAATGCTGTTGATCCCAATTTCTCACGTCGGATAAGTGCTCTCCCGGCGGGTGCTCATGGGGCGCAAAAGCTCAACCCCACTACGCATGAGTTCAGGCCCAATCCGTTTGCGGTGTCGTTCAACCCGGCCGGCCCTAGCACCAGCTCCAGCCCTCAGTCGGCCATCAACAACATGTCGGATTCCGTCCATCCTAGCGGGGCAACGTCCACAGCACAGACTATTGTGACGGCCCCGTCACCGCGGCCGTCGCCCAGGAGCCCGATTCGGCGGAAGACAAGGGCCGTCGACGCCAAGAAGTGCCAGGTTCTGGACCATATCCGCACCATCAAGCCGCCACAGGGCCGAAACTGGGATGACAACGACGGCTTGCGGCCATCGTACGACACGCCCCCCACATGGCGACAGCTCCTGGACGACGAGAAGCCGGACTCGACCATGCAGCTGAACTACAAGGAGTATTTCGAGCGTGTAGCATTTGCGGCGGCTTCCATGCCGACGCCCAATGTGGGACATGCGCTGCCGCACGGGATGCCGCAGATGGTGCCGCACCAGATGCCATACCACCTCCAACAGCACGGCGGGCACATGGGCCCACGGCCTATGCCGCCCATGCCCATGCATGCAGGAGGTGGGGGGCCGCATGGGCCGGGCTCCCACATGCCGTATAACGGCAATGACGATCACCGGATGATGCACTCCAACTCTGCGCAGTCGTATGCCTCGCCTCGCATGGCGCAGGTCCCGATGTATTCGCAACAGGTCGGCGGAACGCCGCAGATGACATTTAACCAGCCGGTGATGCCGTTTATTCAAGGCGCTTCGCAGATGAACAGCTTTCGGAACTTCCCGAACAACCCTCAGCAGTACATGCCGCAGTCGGGTCCCATGATGACCATGATGCCGCCGCAGCAGTTTGTCACTGTTCCCGGCGGTATTCTGCCTCCCGGCCAGCAAATGCCGGTATACCCGAACCCACATCCATACATGGCGCCTCCCGGTGCCACGGGCGCCGCTGGTGGAGTTCCGCCTCCGCAGGCTCTCGGTGGGGCGAATGGATATCCGAGCCCGGGCCGGTCAGTCGCTGCGCCGATGATGTCCCAGCAAGGATCGCAGCAGGGACAACCACCAATGTACGGAATGAGCCCCAGCATGCAGTACCAGCAGCCTGCCTTTGGCCCCCAGCACGCGGGACCAGGTGGTAAGCTTTTTATTCTTGAGATGTAACGCGTGGCCCGGCGAGTGCTGACGTGATAGCAAAAGGGCCCATGCGAGGAGGCTATAACAATGCTGGCTCCCAGCAGTTTGGCACGAGCCCGCAACAAATGCACCAGTACGGGCCACCTCACCGGAACGGCAGCGGAAACTACGGTGGCAAGAACTACCAAAATCACAACCACAACTCGCACCAGGGACCGCCCCCCCATCATCCGCCGCCGCCTTCCTCGGGGCACCAGAGCCGTGTGGGTGGTGATGGAGAGGAGACGAAATGAGCAGCATTTTTTTTTTGTTTCCTTACGGAATCGCCAACTTGGTGTTTGATGTCTCGAAGCCGGGGTGCCTTGATATCGGTGTAGCTCCTTGCAGAGCCCGGCCTCCCCGAACGATTCTGCTGTCTGGGTCTGGCAGAGCGGCATCGCTTTCGGTGAAGCAGAACAACAGGCGACTTCTCGGTGGGATGGACTAAGGACATATGCCTAGTTTCTGTTCAGCTCGCAGGGTGCGCCGCTTAGTCGCCGCAACAGTCTATTATTTTGGCACTTGGCTGCTGTGGGGAAAGACCTCTGGAAGCAAGCACCAAGCCTCAAACATCGCATTTCATTTCCTTTCAGACAGTTCTGCCAAACTGTTTCCGGGCTCGTGCACCAAGACGGACGAACCAGAGGGCTAGTTTGTCGGCCGTCTACGTCTGCACGCTGTTTAGAGGTATCTGACAAGGGTCTCAGGAGAGAGAGTTGTTTCACTCTCTGTTGATCTCTACGGGAGAAGATGTCCCGGATGAATGGTTCTGACCATGAGCCGAGAAAAGAGGGAAACAGTGAAGTCGGGGGGTGGGGGGGGGTTGTTTATTGTTGGTGGGCCGGCAGGTGTGATGTGGGCGGTATATGGAAGGCGGAGCGGGCTGCTGGGATGGGGTCAGGCCTGTGGCTTTGTGTAAAGGGTCACAAGTGAGGCCCGGCCAACGGTATAAGCCTTGTTGCATTAGCGGGAGAACAAGGTGATGATGTTCGACGGCTGTTTGATAGAGGGAAGGGGGGGGCATGAATGAAGGCAGAGACGACGTGGACGAAGAAAACGGGTGTGGATATTGTTGAGGAGCCGGGAAAGGGCAGAGTTTGCCGACTCGGACGAGAGCAAGCTACGAAGTCGGCAAGAAGGCAGGCTTGCAGCCAGGGCCCAGCCACTACAATACAGAGACTCCTTGACAGCCCAAGCTGGCGTGATGCGACATGTTGTCGGGCTGCTACGTAGAGGGAAGCCAGACGAGCACCGACGGTCATTTCTTGTTTCATTCAGTCTCGTATGAGGCTGGGACGGAAGGCGCTATGGAAAACGATAGGCTGGGGAAGTTTTTTTTTTGGGGGGGGGGGATGAAAAGGGAACAAAGAGAAGAAAGAAGAAAGACGTAAAAGAAAAGATAGAGAAAGAAAAGAAAGAAAAAGAAGAAAAGAAAAAGAAAAAAAAGAAAAAGAAAAAAGAGCCAGTCGAGTTTGTCATGCATATGTATCCAACCCGACCGACCGGATTTCTCTCTACATTACGACACAGTCCCGGTCGCGGTCCCTCATCTGCGCCTGCTGGTAGTGGTACTGCTGCTGGTGCTGCTGTTGTTGCTGGTGCTGGTGCTGCTGCAGCAGCTGCTGTCGGCCCAGCAGCGGCTGCTGGGCATAGACGCCCGGCCTGGCGGTGGTGGTCGAGACGGACGTGGTGGCCGACAGCAGCGAGGTCACGCCCTGCCGCTGCTGCTGCTGCTCGGAAGGCGGGTGGTAGGGTGCCAGCTTGGCGGCCTGTTCGTAGGACGGCGGGGCCTCGTCGTCGTCGTCGTCGTTGGCCGGCCGGTGGACGGGCGGCCGGGGACTGGAGGTGGTGGTGGTGGTGGAGGGGATGCTGCCGAGCGGAGGCACCAGCGGCCGCACCTGTTGCTGTATCTGTGGCTGCTGCTGGGGCGATGCCGAAGCCGATGCCGATGCCGATGCCGATGCCGATGCCGACGTCGACTGTGTGCGTCCGCGATACCGGGCCGGGCTGTTGGTGCCGGCCGCGGCTGCTGGCGAGACGCTGCTGGTGGAGCGCGCGTGCGACAGCGACGAGGCCGACGTGCGCGCGCGGTTGCCGCTGCTGCTGCTGACCGACAGCGCCGACGACGCGCCGGCGCCGCCGAGATAGTAGTTGTGGCCGGCTCCGGCTCCGGCTCCGGCTCCGGCGGCCGAGCTGCGTCGCGGCGACACGGCCACGGGCTGCGTGCTGCTGTAGCGGCCGCCGCCGGTGGCATTGCTGGCAACCGGGTTGCGGCTGCGGCCGTTGCTGCTGCTGCTGCTGCCGGCGCCGACTCCGGCCGGCGTCGTCTGCCGCGCCTGCTGCTCGATAAACTGCTCCGACATCTGGCTCTCGCGCTTCCGTCGCTCTTCCTCGGCCCGCTGCCGCTCCTCCTCCTCCTCCTGCAGCTGCAGCGCAAACGCAAGGTCCCGGTCCTCCTGCTCGTGCTTCGATACTGCCCGCTGCTGGTCGGCCGTCTCGTGGCTTGTCTGCAGGCTCGCCTGGCTCTTGCTGCCCTGCTTGCCCTGCTTGCCCTGCTTGCCCTGCATGGTCGTCCAGCCGTTCTGTCTCCCGCCGCTGGACGGGTGGCTCGGCCCGTCCACCGTGCCGTTCGCACCACCACCACCACCACCACCACCACCGCTGCTGCTGCCGCGTCTCTGCAGGTCCTCCGGCTGGCTGGTCCCCCCGACCAGCCGGAAGTCGCCCGAGTAGAACTCGGCGTGCTCGCCGTTGACGTCCACCAGCGTCTCCCACACAATCTCCTCGTGGCCGGCATAGCCGGCGTCCGTCACCAGCGACAGCAGCTGCATCGTCTGCGGATGTCGGTACAGGGTCGAGAAGTGGTCGTTGCGGAAGAGGATGGCGATGCAGCCCGGCGCCATGGACCCGGCCAACACCTCCAGGCCAAAGGCCGTCAGCTGCGTGGCCGAGCTGCGCAGGAAGGCCTTGATGTGCAGGATGTCCTGGTAGAGCGCCTGCTCAGCCTCGGTCAGGCCGGCGCCGGCCGTGCTGCTCAGCTTCTGGTCCAGCTCCTCCTCGTGGAAGAGCAGGTTCTGCGCGCTGTCGTACGAGGCCGCGTGGCGCTCCAGGGCCCCGTACGCGGCCTCGTTCCGGGAGGGCAGCCAGCCGTGGATCAGCGGGATGCTGAACGTCGCGTACAGCTGCATCTCGCGCGTGTCCTCAAACGTGCCCGGCATCGCGCCGATGCCGCGCGCCGTGGCCTCGGCCGTGGCCTCGGCCGTCGGGAGGAAGCGCGGGTTGACGTTCATGCCCGTGTGCAGGCCCTTGAGGAAGCCGTACAGCTCGTCGACGTCGGGCAGCGCGCCGGCCGCCTCGCTCCGCCGCGAGAACATCAGCTCGTCAAACACGGCGTCCAGCAGCAGCGCCAGGCTGACCTGCTCGCGCGACCGCAGCGTGTCCACCAGCGCCGTCTGCGTCGCGGCCGGCGTCGTCAGCGTCAGCGCGTTCACCAGCGCCACCAGCGGACACGGCCCGTTCTTGTTCTGCACCAGGATCGGCGACACCCGCGGGTTCTTGGCCGCCTTGGCGTCGTGCCACCGCACGTTCTTGATCTGGTATGTCTCCGTCTTGTCCGCCTCGGTCGGCCGCGGTGGCTGCGACGGCGGTGCGAAGTCGTCAATGTCGAGCAGGCTTCGGATCGGGAGCTGTGGCCGTGGCGCCTTGACTTCTTTGGTTGGTAGGGTTGCTGGTAGGGTTGCTGGTAGGGTTGCTGGTAGGGTTGCTGGTAAGGTTGGTGGCTGGCTTGCCGGAACGTTTGCCGGGCTGCTTGCCGGTACGTTTGCTTGGCTGCTTGCTGGCAGGCTTGCCGGCAGGCCTTCCGGTACACTGCCTGTTGGCCGGCTGCTTTCTGCCAGACTCTCCGGTACGCTGCCGGCCGGTTGGGCTGTTGCCCCCGTCGCATCCACCCCCTTCTCCTTCCCCCTCTTGTTGTCCTCTTCGTCGTCGGTAAAGTTCTCCCACGTGCTCTGCCGCGACAGCTGGCCGGGAGCCACCTGGTCGTCGGCCTGGTCGTCGGCCTGGTCGTCCACCTGATCGTCCACCCGGTCGTCCACCAGGCTCCAGCTCTCGCCCGCCGCCTCCTTGCCGCTGTTTCCCTCGAGGTCGTCCCAGGCATGGCGGCCCGCCAAGACCTCGTCGCTCTCCTCGCCGGCCCGGCCCGGCAGCGGTGGTGGTGCCCGCGCGGGCGGAGCCCCTGCCACCTCGTCCCACACCGCGCTGGCCGCCGTCTTGTCGTCGTCGTCGTCGGGATCAAAGAGGAGCAGGTTCGATTCGGGCCGCGCGGCCCTGGCCGCCGGCGACGCCTTTCGCGAGCTGGGAGAGGACCCTCCCCACACGCCGCCGCTCACGCCACCGGCGGCCGCGTCGCCGGCGAGCACGATCCGGGGCGCCGCCACGCTCCGGCCGCCGTCGTCGTCCTCGGGCTGCCACGGATTCCGGCCCGGCTCGTGGATCGACAGCTGCGCGAGGCTGGCAGACGGCAGGGGTGGCATTGCCGGCGTGGTGCCCGTCGCCGACGCCATCAGCTTCTTCTTGAACGGGTTGGTCTCGGCCAGGCCGGCGGCCACCGCCTCGCCGCCTGGTGGCAGCGCCGCCGCTCCGCCCGCCGACCCAAAGGACGACGCCCTCGGCTGCTGCTGCTGCTGCTGCTGCTGCTGCTGCTGCTGCTGCTGCTGCTCGTCGGCTCGTGGCCGCGGCCGCCTCCAGGCCGCCTCCTCCTCCTCCTCAAAGCCCGAAAAGGCAATGGCCGATGTCGCCGCTGCGCTGCCGGCGCCTGGCCGCGACGCCTGTGGCGGGCCGTCCGGCGCACCGCGGTAGAACGAGTCTGGCACAGGCTTTCGCGTGACCATGATGGGCAGAGGGAAGGCTGGCAACGGAGAATCGCGGCCCCCTGGACAGCGGCAGAGAGTAGAGGGAAAGAAACCGCCAGAGGCAGGACTTGTTGCGTCAGGAGAGAACGGACGGCGTCGTCGGCTCCCTGTAGCGAATGCTGGTCGGCGTGCAGATTGGTGATGACGACTCGCTGGCGAGAGCGGCAAAGCAGACCCGCGAATTGCGTCACTCGTTACAGAGCTCGTCGATCGGAAAGGCGGGTCTTATTTGCGGGGACCGACAGGTGACAGAGGGCTGGCACGGCGTAGGGTTAGCGGCAGAGACCTCCCCCAAAGACAGCGTGCTTTTGCGGCGACGAGGGCAGAAATAAGGAGAGCAGAGAGCGAGGACGGGAAAAGGACAGCACGAGAGGCTCGTTGCAGGCAATTACGTATTGCTGGGGGGGGGGGGGGAAAGAGGACATAACAATGTCGGCGGCTTTGGATGCTGGGTGGGTCCGCTTAGGTAACGGCGAGGAGCGGGAAGGTGCAGCCCGGCGCCCTCCTTCGCTGTGGCGGCGGCAAGCGCCAGTGGCCATTGAGCACAGCCCGGCCAAGCGCTGGTGACGTCGGCCAGCGCTAGGCAGCAGAGTTGGCAACATGTCAGGGACCTTCTACAGCTGTACAGAAGCACCGCGGGCCCTGTGGTACGGGCGCTAGTCTGCTTTCGGACATGCAACCGCGACATCGACGACAGAAGGACAGAAGACGCAAAGGAAAAACCCAGTCTGCCGCTGCAGACGAATAAACTGTGAAAGAAACCCCCCGGGCTATGTACATTATGCGTGGCGGACAGTCGTGGAGCGTGATAAAGAGAAGGGAAAAATAACATAAAAGCGACAAGGGCAAAACAAGCAGCGCGTGAAGAGCAAGCAGCAAAAACAGTGCTGGCCGTTTCCCCCGGACGTTGTCGTGAATACGCCTTCCAAACGCCCGACCCTCGCTCCTTGTGTTCTCGCGCGCTCTGGCTGTGGACCGCGCTCTCGCTCTCGCTCTCGCTCTCGCTTCCGCTCCCGCTTCCGCTCTCGCTCTCGCTCTGCCGCCAGCCCGCCTCTCCCATCATTGCCGCACCGCGTAGTTCATCCGCTCGAGCCGATCGCACGACCGCATCTCCAGCCGGTTGGCCACCTCCATCTTGTCGGCATCCTGGAAGATCCAGCCCTGCGCCTCCTCGCGCAGCCGCTGCTTCTGCAGCATCTCGCGCTCGCACTGCGTCCGCAGCGTGCGCACCAGCGTGATGTCGGCAAAGTTGTCCAGCTGCGACAGCTTCTGCGCGTTGTCCTGGAACGGCGTAAAGTCGCGCGGGTCCACAAAGTACCTCACATTGTTGGCCGTCCGCCGCCCCAGCGTGTACGGCGGCTCGGCCGCGTCAAACACCATCCGCGGCATCGCCGGCTGCGACGTGCCCCCGCCCGAGAAGAGCGACGACAGCAGCGGCAGCACAAACAGGACCAGGATCGGCAGCAGGCCCACCACCGTCGACCACAGGCTCTGCTCCTGCTGCGGCTGCTGCCCGTCCGTGCCGGCCTGTCGTGGCCGCGTCCGCGGCCGTGCGCCGCCAAACTGGTGCACCCGGAACCCGGGCCCGCCGCCCATGTTGAACACAAACTGCGGTCCGGTGTCGAAGCCTGCGGGCAGACTGTCAGCGAGAGGGAGGGAGGACGGGAGGGTAGAGAAGACGGGAAGACCAGGGAAGGGAAGACGACAAGGCCAGGCCAACACTCATCTCAGGACACTCACCTCCAAACGGAAACCCGCCGCCGCCGCCGCCGCCGCCAAAGAATCGCCGGAACATCTCCTCGGGACTCATATCCTCCTCCCACATGCCACCACCACCACCACCACCACCACCACCACCACCGCCGCCGCCGCCTGCTCGCGACGCAAACGGGTTGTTCGTCCCTGCACCGCCGCCACCGCCGCCACCGCCGCCAAACCGTGAGTCTGGGTCCGTGCCGTACCGGTCAAACTTTGCCCTCTTCTCCTCGTCGCCGAGCACGCCAAAGGCGCGCGACACCATCTTGAACGCATCGTCCGCGTTCGGATGGCTGTTCTTGTCCGGGTGCGTCAGCAGGCTCTGCTTGCGATACGCCTTTTTCACCTCGCTGCTCGTCACCGTGCGCCCGACGTCGAGGATCTCGTAGAACGCAGTCGCCTGGCAGCGGCGGATGCGCAGGACCGCCGCCGACTGCTCCGGCGTGTAGGCGCGGTCCTGGTTGCCCTGCTTGTGTTCCCGGTGGCGGCTGCCACCGCTGGACGAGGCGTCGGCCCCGGAAGCTGTTGCGCTGGGCATAGAGGGGAGGAGGGAGGGTGGATGCGGGACGTGAGAGGTGCAGACTCGACAAGAAAAGAACAGATCCCAGTTGCTTATCGGATAAATCCCGCCGTCCGTCTGGCTGGGGCCAATGCCGGTCGATGGATGCTCTGTGTTGCGGCCGGAGGAGTCGAGGCCCCCAAAAAGGACAGATAGCCCAGTGGCCGGACAAGTTTGTCGAGATCGCCTCCGACAGCTGCTGAGCAAATAGGGACCCGCGGGGGGGGGATGCGAGTGAGACGGTAGCGATGGGATGGGTAATGGGGCCTGGCGTGTTTTTTTTTTTTTTTTTTTTTGGACAGCAATAGGGGTGCGACAAATATCGGCGTCGGGACGGCCTCTGATAAGCTGCTGCCTCTCCGAAGCGGCTCACGAATGTCGACAAGACGGGCTGGGACGTGCAGACAGCCACGACAAGCGGCATGCGGTGGCGAGAGTAGCAGAATGGGCGGCCCTGGCCGTTGCGAGTTGGAAAAAAGGGTTAGACGAGACAGGAATGAGCCATGGCGAGGCGGCAGGAGAAAACGTGGCTCATCGGGTCGATTGTGGCTGTCCCCGTCCTAGATGTCTATTGGGGGGGGGGTATTTTTTGCCTAGGGATAAAAAAAAAAGGCCCCCAACAATAATGCGCCGGCCGCCCGTTGCTTAGTCATCGGGTAGAGCCTCCAGTCCGCTGTGGCAGGGGAACGACGTCACTGAGACTTTTTACGAGCTGCAAATTTCCACCTCGTGAGATCCTCCGCCCCCCCCCGTGCACAACGCGTCACCCCACGCCCCGAGGCCAGGACACGCTTACTCGTATACGAGTGCACAAGCACACGCACGCGTACGCACGCCACCATGTCGACGCCAGACGCGGCCGCCGGGGCCAACCCGTCCAGCTCGCTGCTGGCCAAGCTGGATGCCTGGGGATGTATGTTTTGTGCTCTGTGCTCTGTGCTCTGTGCTGTTTTGATTTGTGCTTTGCGTTTGTTGTTCTCCCGACTCCCCCGACTCCCCCCAGCTTTCCTCTCTCTTCTCCTCTCTCTTCTCCTTTCTTCTCCCCCCCCCTTCTACTAACACTCCCTCAGCCTCCGCCATGCCCAGCATGGGTCTCGCCACGCTCGTGGCCGCCCTGCACACGCGCCCCGTCCAGCCATTGCCGCTGTTGTTTGCCCCCGCGCTGCTGTTTGCCGGCTACGTCAACGTGGCCGGCTACGCCGTCGACGCCGCCGGCATGAGCGCCGCCTGGAGCGGGCTGTACGTGCTGCTGTCGCTGCGGAGGGGCAGCGGTGGTGGTGGTCGTGGCGGCCTGCTGGCCCGCGCCTGGACGCCGGCCTCGCAGCGCACGTCGACGCGCCGCCTGCAGACGCCCGCGCGCCGCGCCGTCAGCGCCCTGGCCCTCGGCCTCGGCACCGCCAACTGTGCGGCCGGCGCCGTCACGTACGCCACGGGCGACCGCGCGGCTGAGGCCGAGGCCAGGCGCGAACGCGACCGCTGGGGCGCAGAGACCCGGTGAGCTGTGGCTGTGAGCTGTAGCTGGTAGCTGTGGGCTGGCCGTGAGCTAGCCGTGACCTGGCCGAGGCCTGGCCGAGGCCTGGCCCGTGGGCCGTGGGTCGTGGCCCCGTGTGCTGTCAGCTGTGGGCTGTCCGCTGTGGGCTGTCAGCTGTCGACTGTCAGCTGTCAAGCCTCCCCCCTTAATCGCTCAGTGGCTGCCCGAGAGAACTGCTGATGGCTGGGAACCGGACGGACAAGACGGCCAGAAAAGCAGGCCACAAGATGGGCCGGACTTGTACGATCAACAGAACATAGACAAAGCAGGCCCTAACCTGGTGACATTAAAATGTAATACAAGGAAACATATCCAGTACTCGCATGCCATAAATTGTGTTTGTAGATATACTTGACAACCCCTAATTCCAACGCAACGCCAGGGTGATGCATCCATGCAGAATAAACATATGCGGAATAAACAGGACGAGTCTAGTTTCTAGTTTGCTGTCCAGGTCAAATGGACGAAATAATAAAATAAGCCGGCCCCTTTGCTAATGTCTGTGCGTCTATAGAGTGGAATGAAACAGGGGAAAAACCACGATGGTGCAGCAGTAACACGCGCCCACCCGAGAGAAGAGAAGAAAAAAAATCAGTTTCACTCCAGTACCCCATTTCCCAGTCTCTACCAAGACTTCTCAGCTCTTGATAAGTCTCTCCCGTTGTTCTTTGTACGAGTAGAAAGAAAGAAAAAAGAACCCCCGAATTCCCGTTGTGTCCCACAAGCCCAATGTCGAAAGAAAGAAGAAGCAGAACGGAACAAAAGAAAGTACAAAGGAGATTTCTGTTGGCGCCGCTTGCCTGCTGTGATGCTGCTCTAGCTGATGTGGTCCGCCCGACGCACGTGTCAGGCCTGGGCAGCTATTGTCGTCTGTGGTGCTGCGGCATCTTCGACCCCGAGATCATCCAGATCAACAGTACCGTCATGGAGACAAATGCCGCACGAAAGAAATGGGGCACGCGGAAGCCAACAGCAGCCGACTGGGCCGGCCCGCCGAGTGCGTCTCTGCTGCTGTCATCGTCCACACGCAGTTCTCTGTCTGCAACGAGCGATGCGATGCGCGACAGCTTAAAGGTACGCATGTACTTGACGTCGCAGTCGCGCTCTTTGATGCCGGCATACGTCTTGTACTCGTGCACGACCCGGTCGTTGTTCCAGCCGGTAATCTTGCGCACCACGGCCACAACACACCCCGTCCGGTGCTTCCCGTGGTTGCAGTGGATCAGCAGCGGGTAGTTCTGTCGGTTCAGCACCAGGCGGAGAATGGCCTCCATGGTGGGGAGGGGGATTTCCTCCTTCTTCGTGCCCTTCATGCCAAACACGTGGTGCTGGACGTTGTTGGCACTCATAAACTTCTGGTACCCTTCCGTAAAGTTCTTGTCCACCAGCGTGCTGTGTTCCTCGTTAGCGCCACGGCACAACAGGGGGGTGGCGTCCGTTGGTAACAAGAACCGCGAGAAACACGCACACTATCGTCTTCAAGCCCAGGACCTTTAGAAAGCCGTAGTTCTCCGGCTTGGGATAGCTGCTCCGGTACAGGCCGGGTATCACCTGGCCAAAGTTGATCGGCGCGCCAGCCGCAATGTTCGCGCTCTGGTGGGCTGTGATTTCTTGGGCGTGTCAGTGAGAACAGACGAGGGGTGCGCGTAGGGATCCGGCGAGAGGCTTGTTTGTTACCTTCAGGCAAGTCGGCGCTTGCAGTGCCAAGATAGGCCTCGGATGCGTTGGAAGAGGCCGACGAGTACGCCGACGAGGAGTAGCTGGCACCACTGCTGCTCTTGCTGCTAGAGAGGGATGTGGTCCGTTCCATCGTCGGCAGCGGATAGGCGGCGATGTGGTCCACGGCGATGGGCAGGTCCGTGAAGGAAAAAGAGCTGCTGCTGTTGTCCTTGTCGGTGGTGGTGGTGGTGCCGTTGCTGACATCAGTCTCCAGGGAGCTCTCTAGCAGATTCGGGGCGCTTCCTTTGCGGCTAGCTGCACTCTGGGGCTGGCCGAGCTGAAATTCGCGTTCGTCCGCAGTCAGCTCCTCGGCCACAAAGGAGCGGGTGCTTCGCTTGGTGACCATCTTGGCAGTCTATTCTCGTCGGAGGCCAAGGGAGCAGGAGATGCGCCCGGAGAGACGACGGGGGTGGGAGTGCTCCTTGGATGAAGCTGTGAGGGCGGGCTAGGAAGCGAGGATGGCCGGCGACTTATAATGCCCGAGCAGAAAAGGACCAGGATATAAGAGCTTCAGGTAGCAATAGCAGTCGGTGGTGAGGGCGGGCAACCGAAAGCCAAGGCCGAGATCAGGTCGAACAGGTCTTGAAAGAGCGAGTAAGAGAGAGAGGGAGTGTGTGCGTTTCTTTGTATGTCTGGTCTGTGGGTTCTTTTGTCGCTGCTGGGGGGGGGTCATATACGAGTAGGACGGTGGATGTCCCAGGTTGCAATTCAGGCGTAAAACGTGCCTGGGGGGGAGCTCGTGCAAGTAAGTCGAGCGACTGCCCGCCTCTTATTAAAGAGGATTGCTCGACGACAGTTGTACTGGACAGATCATCTTGCCGATGTATACAGACAAAAAAAAATTGGTTGGGTGGCTGTGGAGAAGGCGAGCTGCAATTTGAGGAAGACGAGAAATTCAGGGAGAGAGAGGGACGCTGTGATCAGAAGCAAGAAGTAGATGAAAGAGAAAGAAGACCGAAGAGTGAGGGCAAAAAAAAGGTGGATTTCTTTTGGTGTGGGTTTAGGGGATTACTGGCTGTGGTCGGTGAGGAAAAGTGGAAGCAGCAGGTGCTGATAAATAGCGTATAGGCAGCCAACAGTGCGGGAGAACAAGCCCCAAACAGGGACCAGGCGATGAATAAAGGGCGCCCAGCTGTGCATTCATTATATTTCTTGTTCGCGTGTCCATTTGTCCATTTTGTCCATTTTGTCCATATTGTTCATTCGTTCATTTGTTCATTTTGCTTACGATGCATTCGCAGTGGAGGACTTTGCCCCCCCCCGGCATCGACGGCGACTTCATCCCGCAAAAGAAAAAGTGACAAAAAAAGTAAATTAATACAGAGGACAGCCTGTCTGTGCTGTCTTCGTGGAGGACGTCCTCGAAGAGAGGAAAGCGCGGAATTCGGAGTGGGGAGAGGGCCGTCACTCCACCAAGCAGAGGCATCAAGTATCCAGATACATGGCTGACGCCAGAGCAGGCGCAGGTAGAAACCAAGGCAAGAATGATCGGCCCTGTTGTCAAGAATAAGCCCTCGTGACCACCTGCGCACCGTGTTCTAATTTGCCGCTGCTTTCCGAACTACGGTCACGCCATGGAAATGGACTCGTACATACGAGTCCTACTCGTACAAGTCCCATACACCGGCTTAGGTAATGCCGGCTAGAACAGGCCAGTCCGTCGATCTGCACACAAAAGCTGTCACAAGTGAAACAAAAGTATCCAAATTCATCTGCTCGTGTGTTTGGTTTATGCACCGTTGCGTAGCAAGATATACTTGGAATGCAAAACCTCGCTCCCGTAGGCTTCCAGGACGCGATAGCCGCGTGCTCAAATCCTGTCGGTGCCTTTTCGGCAAGTCCTCACACACTGTAAAGACACTGTCTCGTATTAGGTCAGCTTGTAAATTTGACCGCCCTGCAAACGCCGACGCCGACTGGAGGGCGGACTTTGAGAAGTCGAATGCAGCTGTCGCCAACTGGCGCCGGCAGTGAGAGAAAAGAGACGTTCCACTTTAGTAATACGATGTGGCCCAAGCCAGAAAACCAGCATCGGGTGTCGAATGCAAGACCGATCCATTTCTGACTCTCATCTGCCTGAAAATAGACATACCTCCGTGCGCGGACGCACGGTTCGGTTTCTGGCATCAGCGGGAGCGGAACCAAGATATGCTGGAGAAAAGACCGCCTCATATCCCTACGAGTACACCCGGGTGCGAAATGCATCTCCTCCGACTGTACGGAGTAGGCTCCGCCATCACGCGGCCTCATCCTGCGTGGCCCCTACTGGCCCGCCATCTTCTCGCTCGCTGCTTGACGCTGATGCTGTTTCCGTGGAAGCAGTCTCGACTCATCTCCAGACGTGATGTAAGACAGCCGTCGAGCCTCGGTCTGGTTCTAGAGCGGTCTGCACTCTCATAGATACAGACGCCACCTGCCGCCATTGTCTGACGCCTGCTGCTGGCGATTGGCCACCGAGGTAAAACGGGGATCTGCAGACAGCATCGTGGCTTCAGTTGTGATAATCAAACGTAGTCACTTGAGGCTGCTCGCCTGGATTGCACAAATTTCCCCCTTATGCAAGTCAAATGTCTCTAAATCCTTAATCTAGTCAAGTCTGGGCTTTTGTACTGCTTCCGTATTAGGATAGGAGTCCTTTTTTGCATTGTACAACTCGGGAATGGAACGTTCCCGGAGTCACGGGCACCGTAAAATCGAAACACTTATTGCGGTGGCGTTTCCATTGTTTCCATGACCCTGGTCTTGCAGGACTGCATCCGTCTTGAAAATTGAGACGTCATTTTGGCGACAGTGAGTTTCCGGTGAGAGGAACGTCTCTGGCTGGCCCGAGAATGAACCACCGCTAATCTCAGCCAACCTCCTGGCGCGCCGGGGTGTGTTTCCCCAGTCATTGCTAGATGGAGTGTTTGCCATGACGGCAGTCAATGTCTTGGGTACTTCAATTTGCCGGAGATGCGCATGTTGAGGGCACTGAAATCTAGGCCTCTAGAGGGCCGGTGTGGTCTTGGTCGTATCGCCTTCAGTGGTACGACCGCTGCGGTTCAAACAGACATCTATAGACAGCCGAGGCAATCAGATCAAAAGGAGACTTTTGCCGATATTCCCGACAGATGTTTGGCTCGGGCTTTCAAAGGCTGCATTGGAGGCCACGATACATGTCGGTCGTGGGCTTCTCGTGGGCTTCTTTGACTCTGTCCCATGAGAACGGAGTAGGATGCTTCTAGCCTTGTCGGAAAGAGAAGGGCGCTCGAGAGTCGACCTGCAGTGCCTGCCCTAGCCCCGATATATCAATCCACGATGCTGCTCATTGGAATCCTTCGCGTAGAAAGCCCTGGAACATTGCAGTGTATCTTCCAGATACAGTAGGCGAATAATGGCCGCCGCTTTATCTTCGATCGTCGTTCCGGCCTTTCCAGCCTTGCTTGCTGTCTTCTGTTCGAATGGTCCTGGTTTTAGCGTTCTTGGCTTCGACGTCGCCTACTCGCCCTTTCACTGCTATTGTCCATGCTTTTCGACAGCGAGTCCCGAAGACACAGATGGAAATGAGCCTGACAGACGAGAGTAAGTAGCACGCATATGTCTAGGCGCTGTACCAAGAAGTGCTTACCTCAGACGAAATGGTGCAATTGGACGACCGAGCTTTTTTTTGTTGGGATTTCGACCACTGCCCAGCGACGTCCGTGTTATCGTATTGACACGAAGAGGAAGCTCAGCCAGTGCCCAACAGGGAAGGCGACGAGGTGCAATCTCACTGGCTAAGGACCCCTCGGGACTCGACAGAAGAACAATGTTCAATGGACTGACTATGGACAATATCTCAGAGCACTCTGCAACACCGGTTCGCCCAATTCTAAGCGCAACAAGAAAAATAATAGTGTTACAGTGATGTCGCTTATGCATCGTCACGCATTGTCGTCCTCTTAATCGCTGCCACAACCTCCCCGCCGCCCATTCCTGACCGGGTTTTTGTGTTTTCTTTCCATTCCCATACCAGGGCTTATGTCTCCTGTTTCTCCTCCCTTTTCCAGTTCTGTAAGTACTTCCTTTCATCTCTCCTCCTCATTATCGAAAGGCGTTGGTCGTCTGGGGCAAAATGCTCCAATCGCATTTTTATGACACCTGGACACATAGCACATAGCTCCTCTCTCCCGCTATCGATCCAATGAAAAAAAAAAAAAAAACAGACAATAAAACGAAAAGTCGACAAAAAACAACAATGTGGCAGCCGTCAAATCAGGACGTCGTAACGAATATTCCGGTAACTCATTCCAAAAAAAAAAGACGATAGGAAATAAACAGCAACGCGCTCAGAGACCTGCTAGAAACGCAACTCGTTGGCCTTCATAGGGTCCACGACGTCATCTCGAGGGTCGTAGGTCGAGTATGCGCAAAGGCAGGTCTTCAAGATGCAACACATTACAAACGTACATGGCCATTGCGAAGGAGGCAGCCTGGCATTATTGCGATGCGCTCGGGAGAAGAAGGCAGTTCCCGGGGAAATAAACGCAAGAAAGATGAAGAAATCACGGAAGCCGCCCAAGAAGAGAACACAGATATGAAAAGTACCCCATATGAAGAGGACTGCAAGAGTATAACGCAAAACAATAGTGGTACATGAGATGTTTCCACCTCTGGGGGTATTTGTGAGGGGGTGAAAATATGGGGTACAGTGAGAAACTTCTGTATGATGCGTTGGCTGATTAAATGGAGTGAATGAATATCGACAAAAGGGAGATGCAAATGATAAACAAAGGAAAAGAGCCCGGAGCCGTTGCGACGTGGTCCGCGAGAACCCTCACATCTGCTCGATGCGCGCACTCGGCATCTGGATGCCTGCGGTTTCGAACTCGATCTTCGCCTCACCCCATGGGTCGTATACTGCTGAGCCGTATGCGGGCATCTGCGTCATCTGCGGCACCTCGACTGGTGGTTGATACGGAACGCCGTTGTACCACTGCTCCTCGATCACGTGTGCTTGCGGCTGCGCGTTCTGTGCGTGCGGTGGCGGCTGATGCTGATGCACGAACTGCTCGTGGGGGCCCGGCGCCGTTTGGGCGACAACATGATGTGCCTGCGCGGCCTGCTGCGGAACCTGTGGTTGCGGATAATGGCCGAGCGCGGCTTGGTTCTCAATCGGCGACGCGGTGTGCAGCGCATAGGTTGCCGCTTGCGTTGCCTGGTGTGTATAGAAGCCGTCTTGGGTGGACGGGCTGCGGCCTGATGTCGAAAAGCTGCTCGGGCTGCTTTGGATCGATGTTGCTAGTCCTGGTGTGGCTGAATAGGGAATATCGACAGCAATGCGCTCGACCGACTGGCGTGGCATTTGGTGGTGATATTGTGCTGCAGCCGCCATGTGTGCGTTCGTGTTCATCGTGGCTACGCCCGGGTTGTTCTGATCAGTGACATAGTACGGATGCTGCGGCATGCTGCCAGTTCGGTGCAGAATCGTCATCCCCGGGTTATGGGGGCCCATGGCCGCAGAGACGACGCCGACAGAAGGTCCGGTAACACCATTCGGGTGGTGCACTGGCTGTCCGTTGAAATCGGTTGGCGCAGTAGAAATGCTGTGGCGATGGGCCGCGGCGTAGGGCGTCATGTCGTAGTTGACATGCTGGCCGAAGTCGGCAAAAGACGCAGCGCGGTGGATGGCGTGGCCCGGATGCGGCACCATGGGGCCAACAGCCAAGCCCTGCGGCGGTGACCAGTACATGGTATTGCTCTTCGGCGTAGAGGGCGACTCATCGCTTCCAGACTCCGAGGTGCAGTCATCCAATTCGGACGAGTGAATGCCGCGCTGGTGCGAACGCCGTTGGTGCTTCACCATGGTGGTTTTGCGGCAAAAGCTGGGGCGGTCAGCACGAACGACAACGAGAAACGAAAGCCAGGAGGTGCTCACCTCTTCAGGCAGCCATCGTGGGCGCACTTGTACGGCCGCTTGCCGGTATGAATACGGCGGTGGCGAGCCAGACTCGACGACTGCAGAGCTAAAGTCAGTTTGCGGCCCAGAAAAACAGAGTCTTGAATCTCCCAGCCCTGCTCAGGCTCAAGGGGTACAAACATCAGAGAAGCGCTTGTTGCATCCAGCATGCTGGCACATGTGTGGTTTCTCTCCCGTGTGCGTGCGGATGTGTACAGTCAGGGCGCTCCGCTGGATGAAGCTTTTGCCGCAGCCAGGCGTATTGCACTGGTAAGGCCGCTCATTCGTGTGTATGCGGTAGTGTCTCTGGAGATCGGACTTGCGGTTGAAGCTCTGGGTTCCGTTAGTTCTGTTCACAGGACGCAGGCAACAGCAGCTAGAATCCAGTGGGCATGGCATACCTTGTTGCAGGTTTGCCAGTCGCACCGGAACGGGCGCGGCGCAGGATCGTGATCCACCAGCTCCATGAGTTCCATCTCTATGGTGAAAGATTGGGATTGTATGGCGGTGTTGAAGTATCCACGGTCACGGACCGAAGCGTCTGAAATCACAAGCTGTGAGGGAAGCCGGCAATGTATCGATTTGCAGCGTGCGGGCGGGAGCGAAAAGATGTGGGATATCAAGAGGCGAGAAAGACAGTCTGTCCTGGGTCGTTCTACAACCGGCGGCGACAATGATCCGGAAAGAAAGAGCTAAAGCCAAGAACAATCGACCGGAGGGGGTAGTATAGACGAAACACCCTCGCTCGGAATGACGTGGAAAGTGGGATCGACCTTAATGCGCTCGGAGGGCTATGCAGACAATGGCGGGTTGGTCAAGGCAATTTCCAGATAGTGGTGATGTCTAGATCGATAGGAGAACCTTCCGGAAATCAGTTTGAAAGAACCAAGAGCGGCACATGAAAAATAGAGCAGTCGGATGCGTCGTCTAGCACGTTCACTTCTCAGGTGCTGTTTCAGGCTCGGCCAAGAAGCAGTCACAATTGAAGAACGGGATGACAAAAAGAACAAAAAGAAGGAAGGGCGAGAAAGAGTGCCAGGGAGTGCGATGTAAGACGAGATGACACAAGGGCATGCGTTGTGTTTGAGTGTGTCGGAAGACTTGCGACAATACAGCAGGACAATGAGGCTCAAGTACGTCGACTGTTATCAACAGGGAGAAAGATAAAGTCGACGACAAACAAGACGACTAGGCAGCAGCAGCAGAGGAGATATATCAGAAGGGAGGAGAGGCAATCTCCATGAGATAGAGAAGATGAAAGGGAAGAGGGAGGTGTGAGGTGTAGTCCCTTTATGAATACATCGAGGACGGGTGGGAAGGAACCGGTAACGACTGTAGGTGTGAAGATTGGAGGATACTTAAAAGAGAACAGAGCGAAGAGAGGGTCGGGAAAGACAAGGGAAAGATACTTACCAAAGAACACAATGGCCAGGGGGGGGGGGGGTGCCCAATGTTGGACGCACAGGCACGCTTTTTTTACTCCCACGAGGTTTTCAGGCTAACGCTCAAAAGCCGTTAGGTGGTTGCGACAGGCTGACTAGGTCAGGGACGTCTCGCTAACGGCAGCTGTACGAGTACGTGGTGGAAGTTTGAAGGGGTAAGCGCCGGTTGTGGGCCCCTTCGGAGAGTTGCTCGTGTTGGTGGACGGTTTTGGTCGAGGTGCGCTGCAAGCCTGGTTGGTCGGTTGATTCCTTGCTTGTTTCGAAGTAGAGGCCCTCCGTTTTCTTTCTTTCCCTCTTATTTTCGACCTTTGCCTTTTTCAGAAGACCGTTTTCGAGGATCACAACCTACACGAAAGCATGCTGGAGCGGTGGTGGATTCGGCTGGATTCGTAAATAGCAAAGTGGCTGCTGTATCCTGATTTCGATTCGATCCGTTCCTGGGTAATGGTTGACGCCGGTTGATTAGATTTTAAAAGATGGGTCGTGGGAAGCGTGATTGACCGAATCCAAGAGATAGATCGTGTTGAAAATAGGTCTTGCAGAAAGAAGGGTCAGCTGTCGTCGCTCTTCTGGCTGCCCGTAATCAAGCCGGATGGCACGGCACTAGACGACTTCAGGGGCGAAGAAAGAGAAGGACAAAGTTCGAGGCATGGGCGGAAAGGCAGGACATATATATATGAGAAACCGCGAATTGAGTGATCTGCCTCGAGAGAGCAATGACGAGATCCGATGCAGGAACAGAAAGAGGAAAAAACGGCCCTGCAGAGAAGGGGGGAGAAATAAAGGGTGTGAGGGTAGTCGGGGGAGCAAGGGACGGTAGAGGTGCCGGAGATGCAGAGAGATATGCAGAGGGACATGCAGAAGATGCAGCTGGAGATTATGGGTCGCAATGAACTCACCTGAGGGTCGTATGCGTTATTTGGTTGCTTTTAGTCTCGCCGTTTGGCTGGCTCTTACAACCTGGTCGTAGTGGAGAAAAGGACAGAACGAGGGACTAAAAGGAAAAGAAATCTCGAGCACTCTGCGGCGTGGAAAAGTCGAAACGAAGGAGGTCTTGCGTTCTTGCGTTCTGCATTCAAACATGCATACACCTTCTCGCAGTGGATGGCCGTCAATGAGGATCCTCTTGAGGAGCCAATCGGTTCGTGAGTAGGTGGAGCGAGCTAATCAGTAAATTCCCGTCGATGTCGGCAAAACGGACGTCTGCCTCCAAGGAGTCTGAACGCTGGCTGAGTGCGGTGTGGAGAAGGGCCTATGAAGCTTAGGGGTGCTGTTGAGCGCACGAGTATTCGGCCTGCATGCAGGAGCCTGTCGAAAGGGGACCAAGGAGAGGTGGGCGCAGAAGAAGGGTAGGCTTGTGTGGGAAGACAAGCGAAGAAAATGAAACGAACGGCCGAGAAGACCCGTGAATTAAGGAGAAGCACGACGGTGAGAGGAAGCAGAGGCTGCGAGATGTAGAGATGGCTAGAAGGGGAAACTGAGCTCGATATATACACGTATTCGAGAAAACGAGACGCGAAGCTTGGGGCTGTTTACCAGGATATATACTAGGAGGCAAGCGAGGGAAAGAGAATATGGGGTTTGGAGCGAGAATCGTGTTCGGAAGTCAAGAAACAGGTGGGCAATATGTACCGCTTCGTATGTACGATACATGGCAGATGGGAAGAAAGGAACAGCTAGGATGTAAACGAGTGTACCATAACTTTAGGGTGAATAGAGCAGCGAGTAAGGTCATAGGTACCCACTGCCGTCCTTGCCCTGGTGTCTGACCAGGGGTGTCCATTGAAGAGAGATCGGCTAGCAAGCTACCCTACTCTGAAGACGCAGCAAGCAGCGAGGAGCAACAGGTGCAGAAAGCAGCAGGGGGGTAGCTCCAGGTACCGAGGAGGGTGGCATGGGAGAGAAAAATTCCGCGAGGACAGTGAGGGTATGGATAGAGAGAGAGAGTGCGAGGGACAAGCCGGCGGGCCCTTGCCCGCTTCCTGTTTATTATTCCTCTTCCAATTTATCTTTTCTTTTATATATTATTCGTTTCTGGTTGCATCGTATTTTCCTCGTGGTCCTAAATCTGAATGTGGTAAGGCAGGGGTGGGCGGAAAGGGAGAGTCGGGTAAGGTGCGAGAAGGCTAGCTGGCCGAAAAGAGAACAGCGTTGTGGGCTAGAGAAGGGGAGCACACCCCTGCTCCTTTTTTCGTGGTCAAGTGAAGATACTCGTACACCCTTCCCCAACCAATATGTCATAAATGGCAATCTGATGGGGCTTCCGGTGATGGGTCCTGCAGCAACCGCATGGTCTCCTTGTTCGCACCCTACCCTTGGCAGGTGAGAAAAAAAGAGAATGACGGGTATTTGAGGCGGACCACACATCCCGGCAGGAGCCAGGCAAGAGAAAGAAAGAAAAAAAAAACGTCGAGGATGGGGGCATTTGAGATCTCTCCCCCCCCTTGTCAAAACGACATCCCTGTCACCACCGTCTCCATTCGTCGTTGACAGAGACGATCCTGGCAAGTTGTGTCTGCGCTATTCACGAGCGAGTCTTTGACGGTCATTTCGCTCTGGCTCTCTCTCTCCCCTTCTCTCCTGCGTTTTCGTGTCTGTCTTTTATTGCTTTCTTCTCGTTGTTATGCAGGCTGAACCAAGAAAGACGGTTAGGAATCGGCGGTTGGACGCCACGAAATGAACATGGGCCTGCTATGCTGTCCGAGGTGATGCGCGATGACCTTTCTGTCTGATCGCCGCTGACATCGGCCTGCTGTTCTTCGTACTCGGGTGTGGCAGACGAGCGTAGACGAGCGCAGCAGTTTGCACGTTATCGCACAAAAGAGCTCACGCTATCTGTCTTCTCTGCACATTCTAAATTCGGCGGCTTTTACTTTGCGGCACTTGGTATCCCGTTCCTAGTGAATGAACGTGATTGGCAGTTGCGACCGAACCGTAAATAAATTAGGCTGACTAACTGGGCGGTGCAAGGACAAGTCGACGTGGACAGGCGCTTGCAGGTTACGAGTAACTGCGACATAACGTCTGCCCAATTGCGTAACATAAGATACTTTGCACAGACCGTCTCTGTGTAGGGTAGGGGACGAGGACATGAAGGCAGCACCATGTAAGTAATATACAGGTCAGGATAGCACACACGGGGGGGGGGGGGGGGGGGGGGAGAGAAGCAGGTGGAAAGAAAAGCAAGGGCGCCGGCAGCGGGCAGAGCTCTGCCCTTGTTGACGATGAGGCCGAACGAGGTTGCGGCCGTACGCTTTGGCGACCCTGAAGCTGCTGTTCTCTAGTTCTATGCTCGCTGGCTCGATCTCGTCAGCTCTCTTCCGATCTCGATCCGCGTGCTGAGACGTCGAGAGACCAGGACGAGGCAGGCGGGCGAGGACGAACGAGAATAACCGAAAGGTCGGTGTGCTGTGTTGGTTTTCTATCGCATCTCCTCGATCGATCTGCCGGACTGGTTCGAGATCGAAGACGCTGACCAGAATGAGATGATCGCGGTCTGGCTGACGATGGAACAGCGACCCGCAGCACAACGCCTTGGAAACTCTACACGGTTGCGTGGGTGGATGCGATGGAGGGACCCCAGCGGACAGGCCGAGTGGCAGAAAAGACGGCGGAGTGATCAGGAGAGGCGAGAACAGGTGGAATGGGCGATTAGGGGGGGGGGGGGGGGGACAACGAGCGCAGAGTGAGGAGGAAGGAAGGCTTTGTCAGAATGTCTTACTCGTTGCTCCCTCTGCTCGCCCAGCTATTTACGGCACGTCTCGGCGGCGCTCGGTGGGGTGGGGGGGGAAACACGCCCTCTGTAGCGCTGCTGAGCTAACAGCGCGTTTTAGCAGGCTGTGGCCACTGTCTGCACGAGACACTAGCGCGCTCAGCCCTGTTCTCCAGATTATAGGGGGGACGTTTATTTAAAGAAGGGTCGCTGGAGGTGGGCAGCCAGGAATGGCAACCAAGGAGCTCCTGACAGGCCGCTGCTGCTTCCCATAGCCTCGTGGCCGTCGTCATCTGCCATGATACATCACAATGGGAACACTTCTGATGATTCCGACTGCAGAGCTCTGTCGAGCTCCGACAGGTTTATCTGCCCAACAAGCTATTCTCATTGGCCACCAAGAACGGGTCTAAAATAAAGAATCACGTGCCCATATCATTTTATATCACCACAAAACAGATTTTTGTTTCCAAGACAGCTTTGCATCTTTGTGCCATTAGACGACTGGAACGGGTGCACGCTAACAAAAGTCTACTCGTGGTCTGTGTCCAAACCAGCTGCCCGCAGCAGACAGCGTCCATGTTCAAAACGTTCTTGACCAGGACATCCCCCACGCAACCCCCTCTACTTCTCGATAGCACCGAAGCAACTAAGGAGCAACGTTAGTATGTTTGCAAGCGGTAGCAAAAACAAGAAGAAAAAAAAAAGAAGAAAAAAAACTAAACAGGAGCAAAAAACTCACGTCTCCATGATGATGCCGGTGATGCGGTAGGGGTCGGCGTTGCTGGCCGGGCGGCGATCCTCAAAGTAGCCGTAGCCCTTGGCACCGACCTCGCGGGGAATGCGGATGGAAGCACCACGGTTGGCGACGCCGTAGCTGAACTGGTCGATGGCGCCCGTCTCGTGCCGGCCGGTCAGGCGCTTGTCGTTGTCCTCGCCGTAGACGGCAATGTGCTCCTTGTGGCGGCCCTCAAGCTTCTTGATGGCCTCCTCAATGTACTTCATGCCGCCCTCGACGCGCATCTCCTTGGTGGAGAAGTTGCTGTGAAGGCCGGCACCGTTCCAGTCGCCGGGGATGGGCTTGGGGTGGAAGGACACCTTGGCGCCGAGGTCCTCGGCAATGCGGTGCAGCATGAAGCGCGACACCCAGAGGTGGTCGCCCATCTCGATGCCCAGGCAGGGGCCAACCTGGTACTCCCACTGGGCGGGCATGACCTCGGCGTTGGTGCCGCTGATCTTGACGCCGGCGTACAGGCAGGCCTTGTAGTGGGCCTCGACAATGTCGCGCTGCACGACCTTGCCGGCGCCGACACCGCAGTAGTACGGGCCCTGGGGGGCCGGGAAGCCGGTGGCCGGCCAGCCGTACGGGCGGTCGTTCAGGTCCAGCAGGGTGTACTCCTGCTCCAGGCCGAACCACGGCTCGTGCTCGGCGTGGGCCTCCATGAGCTTGGCAGCCTCGTGGCGGTAGTTGAACTTGTTCGGCGTGCCGTCGGCGTTCCAGCACTCGGTCAGGACGAGGATGTTGGGTCCCAGGAGGAACGGCGACGGGAAGACGGCGACGGGCTTCAGGTACACGTCGGAGTTGTCGCCGGGCGCCTGGCCGGTCGAGGAGCCGTCAAAGTTCCATATCGGGAGGTCGCTGACCGAGTATTTCTGGTCCTTGAGCGTCTGCAAGGGGGGGGAGGATGTCGTGATTAGTGGGGGGCCGATCATCGTGCGCTATGAATAAGAAAACCTACCCGGCTCTTGGAGCGGGTCTGGCCCTCGGAGTCGATCCAGATGTACTCGGCAATGAGGCTGCCCTTCTGGTCGAGCTTGAGGTACTTGTCGACCTATAGGGAGAGGCGACATTAGCATTCTGGTCAGGAGATTTTTCCGGTGCAGCTTCCAGCTCTGCGACTGTCCCTCTTTGATCGTCCGTTCGTTCGGGAAGAGGGGGGGGGGTCGAATGCTTACCGCAGCGGTGTTGGAGATGTGTAGCTCGGCCTGGTTGCAGCATAGTCAAATTAGCAAACAGGAACAGCAGGCGTGAGATGGATGCCGTGTCATCCAGCTGCAAAAGGAGGGGTAAAGCTGGAGCCAATGCGATGCAGGACAGCAATAGCAGCAGCAGCAGCAGCAGCAGCAGCAGCAGCAGCAGCAGCAGCGGCAGCAGTCAAGCGCATTGCCCGACCAAAGCTTTGCAGTGCAACGGGCAACTAGACGTCCGATTTCCCAAACGGCGACAGGCGATGGAAAGAACTCACCATGTTTGCGGTTGTGATGGGGGGTTGAGGGTGAAGATCGGAAGAAGGAGGGGTGACGAGAAGAGAAGGAGCAAAGAGAGGCTGAGGGAAAATAAGGCGAGGAAATGGCCTGGGAAATAGAGGGGTTGGAGCGGCGAAGACGGCTTTTTTATCTACGACGGCCTCGTCAGAGCCCTTTCATTGCCATATGCACTATTAATATGACTCCGTATCATCTCACAGTGACTCGTACTGGTACTACGGGCAGGAGCGAGCGAGTTGGATTCCTGGGCCATGGTGGGGCATATGCTTGGCCCTTTTTCCTCGTCGTGGGTGGGAAAAAAATAGGGACAAAGTGGGGGAAGCTATGACCAGAGGGGGAATAAAAGGTACCCAAAATAAAACTGACCACTTTTTGGCGCTTTGCGGCGGGAGAGATAAGACAGACTCGTTTCTTTTTTTTGCAATTGAGACCGGTAAGAAAATGCATTACGAGGTCACGTACTGAGCAGAGCTGGCCTGTTGGGGTTGGAACAAGTGGCGGATGTCGGAGGAATGGGCGGGGAGTGGCGCACGTGTGTGGCAAGCCAGCTGGGGGGGGGGGCTATGCGTAAATGGTCACCCGAAGAGGTAGGAGTACTCGGCCTGCATGTACCCATCCGCTGGGCGGCGGCCTGCGCTACGTAACCGCTAGCGCTTCGGCGGGCGCCAGAGCCAATAGCGGGCGCGTTCGATATCGAGGGGGGGTGGAATATGACGATGGGCAAGGCAAGCAGCCCAGTCCACGGGAGGAGGAGGGGGAGGGGAAGAGCAGCATGTCTTGTTTCGGCCGCGGCCAATGGGACGCCGGCCGGACGTCTGCTCCGTGCAGCACGGAGGTGCGTGTGACGGACGAGCCCTGCGGCAATTTGTGAAAGGCCCTCGCGTATGCACCGTTTATTGTGACCGACGTGACCGAACACGCAAGACAGCGCAGACGCCAGACAGAGACAGAGACACGGCCGGACTGCTGGTCCGTGAGACTCGCCGTCTGGGGCGGGTCGTGGGGTTGGCCGGCCTCATCCCATCCATAGACGACACCTCGAATGGCAGCTGGTAAGAGAAACGGAACTACGCCGAGGGGACCAGGGCCACAAGGACCACGGCTATCCGGCGGATGCCAGCCCACCTGCGGCCAACCTATGGCCAGCAAGCTATTTCCCGCAAATCAAAGCAGGCACGCCGTTGCTTCTCCATAGCCCGGAATGGGTCCTGTTGGTGTGCTCTGGCGTGTGCCGGTCTCCTCTCGGCCTCGTCCCAAGACTGGCCGTTGTCCGACTGCTGTGCCACTTGCTCGGTGTCAATACGGCAGCTCCTGCATTGCTGTTCCCCACGGGACGTGCGTGTTCCAGCTCCGCGCTCGTGATGCGTCAAAATATGTCGGTTTTGCGGAGGCACATATGAAGTATTACAGGAAAGATCGCCAGCTGCGGGCAAAGAGGGGCAGCCAGAAGCAGGGGTCAGAAGAAAAAATGAGAAAAAAAAAAGGCTCACATCTGGCCGAGCGCATCGTGCACCCCACGCGCACGCGACATCGGAGTGACAGCCTTGGAAGGGGGCGTCGGAGTAGTTCGTTGTCAGAACGACAAAGCAGAGACCGGTGCGGGCAAACCCCCGCGAGAAAATAAACTTGCCGTCAAAGTATCTTTCCTCTGCTGCCGCTGATCTGCTGTGCCGACGGGTATCTGGGTTTGCCTCTCCCAAAGCCCCCTTTCCCCGCGGTCAAATAGAATCGCATCTCGTTTCTCATCATGTAACGATTTCAAACCCCCATTACCCCATTGCCCAGGCTGGCCCTTGGCTTCCGTGATCAAGAAGGGGAGGGGGGGGGTTAAAAATGGACGTTTCGTGGTTTGTCGGCCGAGCCGCAGCCAATGGACTGCATGGCCAACTTCTTATCGGCGGCACATTATTGGCTGGTTACCCAATTCTTTCTTTTCCTCTGACAGCGACCAGACGAGGGCCGAACGGAGAACGGAGACCGGAGAAATGACGGGGGTTGTAGGCGCGGACAGTGCTCGTTCACCGTGCTAAAAAAAAAAAAAAAAAAAAGGCTCAGCCACAGCGCACCGCCTCCTGGTCAGGTTGGCAGCCGAGGATGGCCGGCTCGTTGCGGTTGTCCTCGGGTCTGTGGTCGTCAACGGCACCCCCCTTTGACAGGCAGGACGCAATTTCATTTTACGTATCATTGCTGAAAGGCGGTCTAGCATATGCCAGCTCCTGATTCTGCCGCCCCTGGTGCCATTCCGCCGTGTGCCACCACCGAGGCGCGGCAGTTGCGACTTTCTGCAGTGTTTGGGTCTGTTGCAGAAGGCACGGCTTGGCGCTAGAGAGCTCATTATTATCGTGCTTGCCGTTTGTGACAATGAGGGAGGGACAAGGACGGGGTAGATGATGAGCTACGAAAAGACTGGAAAAAAAGGACCGTGGCAATATTCCCAGATGGCAATTGAGGCCCGCATCTGCAGTCGGTTTGCAGCAAGCTGTCCCGACGACCGGGATGCAGCCGTCTTCAACGGTCGGTCAGCTGCCGCACCTATTGCCTTCCCTGCCCTGGCAACCTGGCGCGCCAGAGACGGCTGAGCGGCTGGGCTGTCCATTCTGGGTAGCCAAACGGTCGACCACCCCCTCCAACCCAACCCGAAATAGCCAAGCACACATTAATACAATAATCATAATCGCCCAAGTTGCGTCTTTGGGCCGATGCCCCTCCACACGGCCTCCCTCATCGCGCAGATCAACCGCCGTCTCCAGTTTCTGTTGCCCCCCTGGCTTCTCGGACGACGTCTCAGACCTGTCTCCTGTCCAAAACAGAAAAAAAGGGAGAGCAATCGGCCGTACACGATAGATCTCTCTGTGCTTCTTCCGTCTCCTTCCCCCCCTTGTCATTTCGCCGGCATATCTCCGTCTGTCCATTGCTGCGACCTTGTTCCGCATGAGCCGGTTATTCGTCGTTGCGAACTGAAGAAACCGACAACAAGGGTGAAACGGGCGGGGCCTCAGAACCGACAACAGAACACCCCTGTCTCCCTCTCCTTGCTCACATTAACCCAGCCCCGGTCGCTCATCCCCAACGAACGCGACTCCCCGGGCAAAAAGCGCCTCGATCCCTCGACCTGTCCATGTGAGCTTGGGCAAAGCGAGTTCTGCGACGAGGGAGCGTGCATGCAGTGTCCCACTCTCGCGTCAGAAGCACCCATTTCGCGTGGCGGCTGATCGCGTACGCGTTCCACCTCGACTCGCGCTCTCTCTCTCTCTCTCTCTCTCTCTCTCTCGTCATCCCTGTCCGACATGGCCACGGCCGCGATACACGCCGCGCCCGCCAACACCGGCGGCGGGAGCAGCAGCAACGGGGGCCTGTGGGCGCCGCCTGCCGGCTTCAAGAGCACCAGGTCGTCGACAGCCGGAATAGTCGTCGGCAGCATACCCATCGGGTCAGGGGCAGGAAGCGGCGGCGGCTGTGCGGCAGAACCCGGCAGGGAGGCCGGCGGCTCGTCAGGGACAGGGACAGGGCCACATCCGGCCGACTATGTGCGCATACGCACGTTGGGAACGGGTAGGTGGAGAGGGAGAGGAGAGGAGAGGAGGAAGGGGGGGGGGGAGGGGGGGGAGAAGAGAGGAGGGAGAGATCACGAGACCAGAGACAGACATGCTGACCCTGCAGGCACATTCGCCCGGGTCTGCCTGGTGCGACGGGCGCATCCACGCGACGAGGACGAGGCGCGACAGGTGTTTGCGCTCAAGATGCTGCGCAAGGCGGCGGTGATCAAGCTCAAGCAGATCGACCACGTGCGGCACGAGCGGCAGATCCTGCAGGACGTGGCCGGCCATCCGTTCATCACGCAGCTGCAGGCGTCGTTTTCGGACCACGACTTTCTGTACCTGCTGCTGGACTACGTGCCGGGCGGCGAGCTGTTCAGCTACCTGCGCAAGTTCCGGCGCTTCGACGAGGCGACGGCGTGCTTCTACGCGGCCGAGATCGTGCTGGTGCTGCAGTACCTGCACGAGCAGCAGGACGGCGTGGCGTACCGCGACCTGAAGCCCGAGAACCTACTGCTGGACGCGGCCGGTCACGTGAAGCTGGTGGACTTTGGCTTTGCCAAGCGGCTGGGCGGCGGGCGTCACGCCCAGCAGACAGCCACGGGCGCGGATGTTCCCATGGGGGATTCTGCAGCGACGGCCGATCCCGCCATCGAGACGTACACGCTGTGCGGCACGCCCGAGTATATCGCGCCCGAGGTGATTCAGAACATGGGCCACACAACGGCCGTCGACTGGTGGGCGCTGGGCATCCTTGTCTACGAGTTTCTGACGGGCTATCCGCCGTTTTGGCACCAGAACCCGCTGGAGATCTACCGACAGTAGGTGGAGTGTTTCTGTTTCTGTTTCTCTCTCTTTCTGTCTCTTTCTCTGTCTGTTTCTCTCTCTCTTTCTCTGTCTCTTTCTCTCCCCTCTGACCCTCCCAGAATCCTCGAAAAACCAGTCGTGTTCCCCCAGGACCCCGTCATCTCGCCTGCCGCCCAGGACCTCGTGCGCCAGCTCTGCAAGGTGGACCGGTCACAGCGGCTGGGCAACATCAGCGGCGGCGCGGCGCAGGTGCGGGCACACCCGTTCTTTGCCGGCATCGACTGGGACGCGCTGTACGAGCGGCGGCAGGAGGGCCCGATCATGCCCCGGGTGCGCTTTAATGGAGACGCGCAGTGCTTCGACATATATCCAGAGAACGACGTCGACTTTGAGCCGTACACGGACGAGATGGCGGCTCAGTACGACAAGTTCTTTATCGACTTTTAGACAGACCAGGGGGAGATACGTGAAAAGGGGGACCGAGAGAAGGCCGGACGGGGACGGACCATTTTGAACTCTGGCTATTACGGCCGAGGCGGGCGGCATCATTCTGGAGATGGGCGATGGGCGTCTGGTGCTTTATATAGTGTGTATTTTGGGGGGCGGCCTTGTTTTGGCGTTTGCTTTGTCATCCTTTCCGCCTTGATCACCACGAGCGATGCGACGTAGACAGCCACCACGAACGACGAAGTAACGAGAGCTAGAGGAGGTATTGGGAGAATAGTATAGAGGAGGACAGGGGGCCCGACAACAGGCGGGCAGACACGACAGACGGAGTGGTATATAGAGAAGCATCAATGGATGGTGGATTTCGCTCCAGGCAAGAGGAGAGTATATGGGCAAGGGTGGCTGCAAGGACTGAAGCGTGGCATCGTCCTCGTCCTCCTCATCCTCCTCATCCTCGTCCTCCTCACCCTCGTCCTCCTCCCCTCTACTGCACCATCCCAGCCCAGACCCAATAGGCGCCCACGACGAGGAAGACGGCCGTGGCCATGACGACGGCGCCGCCCTGCGTGTTGAAGAGCAGCATGCCGCAGCCGGCCAGGAATTCGCGTCGCCGCGCCTGTGCCCGGCGGTCCCACGCGTCCGTGTCGATGGGCACCGGCAGGTGGATGCGCGGGTCGAGCAGGCCGGCGTCTGCGTCGTTCCCGCCGTTCTCGCCGTCCTCGCTATTGCCCTCGTTCTCATCCGCTCTGCCCTCGTCCGTCTCGCCGCTGCCACCCTCTTCCGGGACGCCGCGGCCGCCCAGCAGCGGCACCTGCGCCCGCAGAAACACCGGCTGGTGGTCGCTCGTCCGCATCAGCGGCAGCGACGTGTACGTGACGACGTTGACCCCTGGCTCGGGCGTGCTGCCGCCGCTCGCCTGCCGCCACCGCCGCTTCGCCGCCGCCGACACGTCCAGGTACAGCACCCGGTCGCACCAGCTGGGCCACCGGTGGGACGCATACTTCCAGGGCACCGGACGCGTGGCCGCGTCTGTGCTGTCTGTGCTGCCGCTCTCGCCGTGCGCCTGCCGCCAGGCCCGGATCTCGGCCGCGTTGTCTGCCTCGGCCTCGGCTTCCGGCCCGTCCGCGAGCACGTCGTACTTGTACGTCGGCGGAAACGCAATGGCCGCCTCGTGCATCCCGTGAAAGGTGCGTCCGGCCCGGCGCTCCTGGCCGAGCTGGTCGCGCGCCAGAAAGTCGGGCCACGTGTCGGCCGTCGGAAACACGGCGCCGACCGGCGGCCGTGCCGCGTCGGTGCGGTAGTTGAGGTCGCCGGCCACAAAGAGCAGGCTGTCCGGCCGGAAGATGGACATGTCGTGTAGCCGCCGCCGGACGTCGCGCGTGGCCCCGGGACGGCCGGGACTGCCGGGACTGCCGGGACTGCCAGGACTGCCTGCACCGTCGGGGCTGCTCTCGGAGCTCGTGCCGTCCCCCCGGCCCTGCCGGCCCAGCAGCAGCCAGGCGTCGTCGCCGGCCGCGTCGGCCGCGTCTGCCTCGGCCTCTTCTTCCGGCGTCTGCGGCGCGCTGGCCGCCTCGTCACGGGTCCGGCCCTGTCGGCCCCGGCCCAGCTGCAACGGCCCCGGCCCCGATCCCGACCCCGACCCCGACCCGGGCTCCGGCCCCATCAGGTCCTCCGCCCCGGCTGCCGCGATGGCGTCCCGCGGATTGCCAAACGTCAGCCCGGCCACGATGCTCCGCCAGTTGGCGTTGCGTCGCCGCACGTTCCACTCCATCGCCGCCAGATGCGTCGCCACAAACGTGAGCTCCGAGTCGCCCGAGTCGCCCGAGTCGCCCGACGCGTCCCCGTCGCCGTCGGCCCCCGTCTTCTTGTACGCCATCCGCAGGCCCACCGCGCCCTTGTTGCCCATGTCCGCCACCCCAAAGCCGCACTCGGCCACCTCCACGCTGCGCACCCGGGCCGCGTCCCGCGCAAACAGCAGGATCGCCGTCATGCCCACGTTGGCCTGCCGCACCAGCCGGTACGGCCGTCCCACCAGTGGCATCTGGGCCGCCGCGTCCGTCGCCGCCGCCGCTGCCGCTCCCGCTGCCTGCACCGCCGAGTCCTCCCCGCCTGAGCCCGAGCTGTCGCCGTCCTCGTCGCCCGCTGCCGCCTGGTCGTGGCCGTCCAGCTGCGATGCCGCCCGGTTCAGCGCCTCGTCAAAGCGCGCCAGGTACGGCGACAGGAAGTACGAGCCCACAAACGCATGGCCGAGCGGACCAGCCTCCTGCAGAGAGCTAACCGAGTCAGCACGGAGAGGGGCACAAGGGAGGAGATGCAAGGCTCTGCGAGTGTATGTGTGTGTATGTGTGTGTATGTGTGTGGGCACGTGTGAGCACGTGTCAACGACGCTCCAGGCACACAAACGACTCTTGCTGCACGTACAAGACAACAAGATCCGGCAACGACCTGCTCGTCGTGTTGGCAGCCAACGCGTCCTGCAGATGGGCTGCAAAGACGGGCACATTGATCGCCGCCTTGCCACAGTTGAACGTCAGCAGCAGCAGGTCCAGCGTCGGAAAGGAGACCATCGTGTCGTGCTCGGCTGCAGCCTGAGAGCCCATTGTAGGTGCGGCTTGCTGGCTTTCAAAAAAGAGCGGAAGTTGTCCTGATGCTGCAAACCCCGTCCATGGCTGGCGCCCTCTTCTCATATAAACTGTCTCTCCAGCCGCCACCTTTTTCCGCAGGTGCTGCTGGCCTTTGCTGTGGGGAATCTTAGCTGGAACGGCGCCGTCTGATTGGTGGCCCCCCCGATCGCCTACTGGAGGCGGAGCCTGCTAGCGGGCCTTTTACAGCACAGGTCAAGTGCCCTGTCGCCTGCTGGGCCCTATCAGCCGCACAGCACACGTGCTAGCACTTCCGCCTGAGATACGATCACCCTCGCCACACCTCATCACGAGAGCACCCCTTCTAGGCAACAAGACACGTTCCTCCCAGTAAGTGTATTTTCTACCTAGCTACTCCAGCCGTTCATAGTGAGTGGAATTGCCGTCAAGCCGAGCCTCAACCAGCTTCACATCCCATGATCCCTGACTGAACCAGGGGTCTCGGAATCTGCCTGGCGAGGCTCGGCCTGAATGCCCATTACCCATGTCTCCAACTGCCTAATCTTGTCTTCGCACCAGCCACCTCCGTCTGGGCGGTGCTGCAGGGAAAGAAGACGTTCCGCATACACGTCTCCCTTGTTCCTGTCCCGACACCTCCCACATCTTCACTTCTGCCTCCCCCCTCAAAACATCTTCGCCATTCATGCAGTCTGGTGCCTCCTCAAAACTGACAACCCCGCAAGAAGTGTAATCCCCTCGCCCCCTTAATGTGCTTAACCTCCCCAGAAGCGAACTCAGACGCGAGAAAACCAATCGGAAAAAAAGGGAAAGGAGAGAGAGTAGGAGAAAAAGGAAAGCAGCTCGTGCGTACAGAGTAGGAACATAGATTCGAGAGTAACAAAGAAAGCAAAAGGAAAAGGACAGCCTAAAAAGAAATAAAATCAAACTTAAAACAGCAAATGAAATGGGTGTTGGGTGTGTGTTGGTGGTGTTGGTGTTGAACCATGGATCTGATTGCTCCACACGACTTCAATGCTTCCGGGAAACCTCACTGTTGTCTCTCTGACCCGGCTGCCTGTCGCGCTTGGCAGCCCCTTCTTGCTCCGCAATGCAGCTCCGCCGTCTCGTTTCTCGGTAGACAGTCTCGGTCTGGACCATCGTGTTCTGCAAGTGAAGCAGCACGTGACACGAATAGCCAACACATTCTGACTGCTACACAAAAATGCGGAGTGGTGCGTGAAAACAAAAAAAGGGTGAGGGTGGAGTGTTCTGGAAAACAAAGGAATGCGAAGCAAACGTCGGAGAGGTCGTGGGTCGGGCTGCTGCTGTAGGGTGGTTCTTTTAACGGTATCGTGGATAATAATGTGGTCGGAGTAGGCTGCCAGGCAACGAGCGCTGCAAGCTCTGCAGCAATCATCGCGCGACATCTGTATCCGTAGCAGTATTCCACGATGTGGGAAGAAACTGGTCGCGCAAACTGGTGCGGCCGCGCGTCCTTCCAAACCAGGCCTTCAAACAGGAAACGCTCGAGCAATCTCGGGGGAAACAAACAGGAAAAGCGATCTGAACGGTACAGTGGGTAAGATAGGAGAGATGGAGCCTCATGGGCGCACACGAGTTGCCAGTTGCTCGTAGGACCCCATGGGGTCCCATGCTGGTCAAGCTCGCCGTTGCGGTCGAGGTGCACGCGAGCCATCTCAAATATTCCAAGTCAACCCGCGAGTACCAGAGCTCCGTGGCTCCCATAGCCACGACCATTGCTTGCTATCCTGACCGTTCACCCAGCTTCTCAACACAGGATGCGTTCTAGGCTAGGTCGGCAGATGGCAATCACATGCGGTCAGCAGGGCCCCGGCTAGCATCGTGGGCGTCGACGCCACTGCCAATGATCTTGGCGTTGCGGGGGCGCGCGCCACCCATGAGCTGCGAGCTGTTGCCAGCCTTGACAGCACCAGACTGCGTCGGGTTCCCGGTGGCAGCGTCGGTGCGCTGCTTGTCATCGGTGGCACCGGCAGCCTGGGCAATGGCCTGGGCGTTCTTCTGGTACTTGTAAACGGTCCAGTCGAAGACGTAGTCGTACTGGAACCCTTCGCGGACAAACAGGTCGCGGAAGATCTTGCGCAGGTAGCTGTAGTCCGGCTTGTCATCGAAGCGGAGCGAGCGGGTGTAGTTCAGGTAAATGGCAAACTCGTTGGGGAAGCCGCGGCAGAGAACCTCCGTCGGGGTGGTCATCTTCTTCTCCATGATCCGGTCGTACTTCTGCTTCTTGGTGGCAGCCTTCAGGCCCTGCCACGGGAGCGAGCCACGGCAGAAGTAGAGCATGACGTAGCCCAAGCTCTCCATGTCATCACGGCGAGACTGCTCGACACCCAGGTGGGTGTTGATCGACGCGTAACGGGCAGTGCCCGTCAGGTTCTTGTTCTCACGGTACGGGATGTGGAAGTGAGTCTTCGGGTCGCGGTACTTCTTCGCCAGGCCAAAGTCGATGACGTTGACCTGGTTGCCACGCTTGCCGATGCCCATGAGGAAGTTGTCGGGCTTGATGTCGCGGTGGATGAACGACTTGGCGTGGATGTACTCGATACGCGAGATGAGCTGGTCGGCCAGAAGCAGAACGGTCTTCAGCGAGAATTTCCGGTTGCAGAAGTTGAACAGATCTTCCAGGCTGGGGCCCAACAGGTCCAGGACCATCGCGTTGTAGTCGCACTCGGTGCCGAACCAGCGGACGAAGGGGATGCCGACGCCACCAGCCAGCGACTTGTACACGCGAGCCTCATATTCCAGCTGGGGGTGCTTGGCCTTGACGCTCTCAAGCTTGATGGCAATCTCCTCGCCCGAAATGATGTTCGTGCCCAGGTAGATGTCTCCGAAAGAGCCAGAGCCGATCTTACGGCCGATGCGGTACTTATTACCAACTCTGAGATCCTGCACCGAGAAGAAAAAAAAGGGGGTCAGCAATGAGGTTCTCATCCAGAGAAGCAGATCGGACTTTTAATCGCGAGCAATACACACCATTGTCGTCATTTTGGCGTTAGAATCTTCGAGCACGCGAAGTTATTCGGTGGGAGAGAATTTTTCGTTGTGTTGGGAATCTTGATTTCCTTATTTGAGCCGTCAGTCACGAAATGCCAAATTGGACAAAGAACAAAAAGGAGACTGCGAGAAATGGACGCTGAAGATTGAGCGTGGAGGAAAAACGGTGGTTGCAAGAGTAAAAAATCGGGCGTTGGAGAGCCAAATTCGGACGGGAAAAAGGAATGAAATATGAAACATGAAGCCCGTATAAAATGATGCACAATGGCCAAATTATGGCTGAGGACAGACTTTGTACGCGGCCAAAGCAGCGGTGAAGCGGTGATGTCGACGAAAGGGAGGAAGAGTCACAGAAGGAGAAAGGAAAAAGCATACATACGTTGTTGGGCTGCGAGGATAACCAGGTAGCCTGGCTTGTGGGAAATGATGGTCGTCGACTGTCGACAGACTACTGTCGGAGTAAATCGAATCGTACGGAAAGACGACGTTGATGTAAAGGAAAGAGATGATAAGAAGAGAGATGGGGGGTGCGGAAGAGAAAAGAGGAAGAGGAAAAAAAGAGGCGCTGCTGACAGACAGCTTAGTCTGTGGGTTTTAGTGAATAGGGAAGGCAAGGAAGTGGCCAGGGCGGGACGGCTAATTTTGAAAGAGAGGGGGGGGGGGGGGGTTTGGGCTCGGTTTCCAGTGTAGGAAAGGATGGGTTAGGGGGTGGGGGTAGACAAATCGGAACAGACGGCGCCCGGAAACGGCAAATGGTCGCTAGAACAGAAAATTTAGGGAACGGTGGCAAGGCGAATGGGCACGAGAGCGGTGGGTGGCCAGTCCAGCCAGCTGCAAAGCAGACCAACAAACAGGATTATCAATTTCGAGTCCCGGTTTATTTGTTCTAGAGATTAAAAGCATCTTACGGTGTACGGAGTACGGATACGTAAGGCAGCTAGCTAGCTTGCCAGATCCCACCGCCAGTTGCAGTGGATGACTGTCTCTTCCTCTGCTTGGTTTTCCAGTCTCTGTCAGGCGGGAGCAGCCTGGGGAAAGGACGTCCAGATGGACTTTTTTGTTTCTGCGATTTTTCCGAGGTGTGAGAGATACGAGTACGAGATGCGGGCAGGAGGGGGGCCAGAGGGAAAGGCGTCCGGGAGGCTGCGGCGGCTAATAAGATGGTCGGGCACGTCAGTTGCAAGATAATAAGTATTACGAGTAATACGCTCCGCCGCCCGTATGCGGCCAAGTCACGCGTGTCCAGCGCTGTCAGGCCAGAAGAGCGGGGCTGTTGGAGACCTGGAAGCTCGTCAGGGGAGAGGGCAATGTCTGGCAACCAGGGTTGCCGGGCTCGTACTCGTACGTGCGGCGGAGACATAACAACAACAGGAAAACACGACGCAGAACGGACAGCACGGTTCGGCAGCCACCCAGCACTACGGAGCATCGCGCCCATAGGCATACGATGCCCTCACTTGCATCCCGCTACGTGGTGTGCCTTTTGTGGCATCGCGGCTGAAACGAGGGCGACACTGTGCTGGACCGCGTAGACTGCACAGTGTCCGGTCATGTGCGAGACTGTGGCATGACCACAGGCGTGCCCGGCAGGTCGTCTCCCCACATCTGCCCAACACAAGGCCTGCAAACTGCCACGGGTGCTCGTGCTTGTCGCCAGAGTGGGCGGGCTGGGCTGGGCAGGCGAGTGCAGCCAAGAAGGGCAAACCGAGGACAGCCAGTCGCCGTGCGGTGCCGACGCGCTGAGAGCTGCCAGCGGGTGTGGGTGGCGTCTGCCAAGCCCAGGTCATGCATCCAGTACGATACGTATCTTACGGATACATGCGAGCAGTATGCCTTTTTTAGAAACCACGTAATGTCCAAAAGGCATGATCCGCCAGCAGACATGCTATGCTACATAGCTGGGAACCCCATGTCGGTCCGTATCGTATCTTACGCCCGTATCGAGTTGTCGCTCAAAAGGCGGCCTGGGCTTCTGATCCACCGTCCGGGGCTGTCTGACTTCAGGCTTTCCAATGTCAATCGAGTTGGGCTCCGTGCAGCCTGTTCTCTGCAGCAACGAGCGAGGCGGACTGGCCCAGCTCCGTCCATGAGTAGCTTGTACTCGTAAGACGGCATGCACCCATCTCGATCAAGCGCCCATTCCGCACGCTCGGGTCCGCAGGAGCTGTGAGTCTGCTGGCCTCGGAGGAAAAGCTGCAAGACTATGTGAGATGCTCCGTACTCGTAGGGAAAAGCTAAAAAGGCTTCAGGCCCCACTACGCTGTCAAATTGGTCTGGTCCGTTCATTTTCCGACGATGGTATCCGCACTTGACGTGCGAGTTGCCATTCCAACGATATCGGTGTGCGGGCAACCAGGCCCGCTCTGGCCAGTCGTATTGCGCAGCGCGGTGCCAATACCCGAGAAAATTGCGGTTTTCTCACGATGCTGTCTAGCTTACTATGTAGCTATCCACGGTAGATCCCAGCATGATGCCTGCTTAAAAGTGAGCGTATTACAGAGTGCGTGTAGCCCCTTTATGCAAAGAAGAAAAAGGGGGCCAGGCTCAGAACTCCGTAAGGGCGTGCGTGTTCTGATAGGATTTGCGTCTCGATGTCAAAAACTAGGAATGGGATGTAGATTTAAAGGAATGCTAGGCGGTGAACAATGACGTCCTGCTCGTCATGTGTCCGCTGCAGATGTTCAAGACAGGAGGATCCAGCCCTTGTCGCTGCTGGAGAGCCGGACCGTTTTAGACCGAAATTAACCTAGGGGAAGCCCATTGCCCTCCGATGCTGGGGAGCGCGGGAAAATAGAAAGATCATGCAGCCAACCAATTCTGCTGGCAGATAAATTATCTCCACACACACTCCACTTCCGCGGCCACGTGAGACTGTTTGCTCCCGACAGATAAAAGTCTACGGAGTACAGAGTATCGTATTACTCGTAAAGTTGAACCGATACATGTCTTGGATGGGCGTACTCGTACGCAAAACAAGCAAAGCAGAAGACGAAGATGGAGCAGAAGAAGAAAATTACGAAAATACGAGAAGAATACGAACAAGTGTAAGAATAGAAATAGAAGAAGCAACCTCTAGATAAGGGGGGACAGAAGGGAAACGCTACGTTCCTAGTCGACATCAGCTTATCGTCTTTGTAAGCAAGGCTACGGTCAAAAGGGCTTCTAATAAGGCTAGATTGAAGGCATTACAAACATGACGTAGAGTTGCATTTCTTTGCCAAACCCGGTCGATATTCCAACACAACCCTACTCTGCCGTCTATGAAGAATGGCTGGATTTCAGCGTCCAGAACGTGCCAAAGAATCCGTTGCGAGCCAATGTCGTTCTTATCCAGCCATTTTCCACGCGAGCACCCAGCCAGTGAAACCCAAACTGCCGGTCAGGTCCGTTCTCGTCTGCTCCCTCCACCAGGGGAAACCACCGTATCATGCCGTCCAGGAACTGGTGCAGGAGCAATCTGTCCTTCAGCATGCGCCCAGGCACAAACTGCAGATGTGGACGATCGTCCACAAAGTCGCGCATGGCAATCGCGTCGTGGTCAACCGCATCCTTGGCACGCTTTGGCGGCCGGAGCGCCACGCTGATCGCAGCAGCCGCGGAGGCCTCGTGTGCGATTCTCTCCAAACTATCCTGGCTATCCGGCTTTGCTGTCAATGCCTCTATGCCCCGCTCTACTTTCCTTTCCCAGTCTTCGTAGATGTCCTCGGCAATCCTGCTGGCCGTCCGTCTCGCCTCGTCTGCCGAGACGATACGTACTGTAGCTATGATCTCTGCCGGCTTGTCGAAATCTTTGGCAACGGCGTAGTCGACCTCCTGGACCTGCCGGAATATGTCTTTCAAGGATTCCCGAGTCCGCGTGCATCCAAAACCGTAAGCGATTTTCTCGTAAAAGTCGTAGTACTCGTTTGGCTCTATTGGTATCTCTGCCAAAGGGTTGTACTTCGTAAGGATGAGGGGTACTTCCTCTGGCTCCTCGTCTGCCTCCGTTTCGTCTTCTTTGACACTATTTCCCTCTTCTGTATTCTCTTCTTCCCCCCCCGGTCCCCCATTGTCTCTACCGTCTTTGGCCGCGGCTCTCCGAGGGTACTCTCGGTTCTGTGGCCACGACTTCTGTTGGCCAAATACCATTTTTTTACGGTAGCTGCGAATGGGACCGAAATCGGTAGCTTCTGCCTGAAGAGGAAACTGGCTATATGGCATTGGCAGCCGGTCGTTCGGACAAGTCCATTGGGTGTTTACAATATTGGTGATGTCTCGAATCTGGACGTATCGCACTTGTGCCAGGTCGGCGAAGCGTATCTTGCTCAGGAGGTGATTCAACTCGCATCCCGATGCAGGCACAACTAAAACATCCCGATCAAAGTTGAAATAGACGTGGGAAATGTATTGGTTGCTGATGTCGCTCCTAATATGGCCATGGCAATGTCTTAGATGACCTTTGGGCTGCATGGCAAATGCCAGTTTGTAGTGCTTGAGCGTCTCAGTGCGGGAGTCTGTATTGATGAATAGTGTCCGCGGTGGCGGTTCGGTCGTTTGTGTGGTATGGCTGAAGACGCTGCATCGGGCAATGGAAGGGTTGTTAGCGTCACAATATTTCTTGTTATCGCAAGAGGGTAACCAGCTAAGTCTTTGCGTCCGCAAGGCTATTATTCCAAGTTTGAAGTCCAGCCTGATCTCGCGGCTGTCCCATGTAAGTTTGTAGATGCTGATGCGGATTTCCAATGGCAATGACATGAACCCTATGGCTTGACGAGCCGAAATAGCCGCCTTGGTGATCACGTCCCCTTGGTCGGTTTCCATCGTGGCGTGGGTGATATTTGGGGCTGTTAGCTGCTGCAGGTCCCGGGGTGAAGAGTACTGCTTTCGAGCAGTTGCCTTTTAAGTCTACGGCAATAGCAGGAGTGTGGGAGGAAACAAGAAGCAACAAGAAGCAACAAGAAGTGAAAATTTTGACGGCATTATGCGACGTTGATTGCTAATGGCCTCGCACATTTTTCTCAGACAGTAACATACTGTGCAGATTATTCCGCCACAAGGGTTGCCATCTTGTCTGCTACGCTTAAGGTCATCGACGAGGCCACGAAAACCGCTGGGTGCAGCCTAAACTGAAAGGTGTTCTGATATCTCAAAGTGGGTTGCCCATTTTCACGAATTGAGGAGACTTCACTGGATTCTGTGACGGAAACCAAAATGAACTGACTACCCTGGAGCTGTTTGTCGGGCGACAAAATGACAGATGAGACGTGACAGTTGCCCTCTTGGGAACACGGTCTTTGAAAGGGCAGTTCTGACCGGATGTGGACTAGCCGAGGCCTTGCATCCCTCTGCTCCTGACTTTGTGAGATGCAGCAACTTCCGTTCGGGGAAAATAATGGCAATTTGGGACTTTCCTGGGATTGACGCGTATCTTATGAATTAGGTTACATCTTATATATGCGGCCATTGGGAGCCATTAAGCACGCCATTGGCTCCCTCTCGACCCTCACATCGTCACACGTTGTCACACTCCGGGGACAGGGAAGATATCGCATGAGATTGGGGTACAGCACGAGGGGTTCCGATCGGCCAATTGGTCATTCTGGGGGAAGCTTATTGGAGGTTGTACAAAGACTTGGAATACGAGTACTCGTAGGCCTTCGCTTCCGGACTAGAGTATAACGGGGGCTTTTTTAGTGGCTAATATGTACGATATTGCGAGATACTTATCTTAATATTAGAGATGCCGAGACATTGAGGAGAGGGCACCAATCCAGCTAATCGAACTGGCCCCTCCAGTGGGGAAGAGGAATTGTCCCCACTTCCATGGCGCCTGCACTTGCACTTGTACCTGGCAAGTCCCCCAGTGGCTCTAATGATCACGTGACTCGCAGCTATCCCTTGCCGGGCAACAGCGAAAGCTGTCCCTCACACTGGCGGTGAGCAGTGGCGCTACGATGGCGGGGTTCAGCGGTACTTTGGAGATACAAGCAGCACGCCAGTCCCGCTATCTGCCAGCCGACGGCAGCTGGCAGGCCCTCTTTGTATCTTATTTTCCGGCAAGTTCTACAGCGTTAATCGCCTGGTACACGGCGGACGTGTTGCCCTTTATGGCGCTCCGTAGCTGCCGCAGAAAACCCCCGTATTCCGTAGGGCCTATTGGTGCTCTGTACTTATCTTACTCGTGCATAGTTCTGGCTTTTTTACCTCCTTTTTCCTTGCTCAACAAAACGTCCCAGGCACCCTTTAACGCCACCCCTGCATCTTCCCCTCCCTTGGCTAACTCGGGGCCCTGACGTCGATCGGCCTCTCTCCACCGTTCCCTGATGGTTTTTCCCCTTTTGCGTTTTTCTCCTTCTCTCCTGGTAGTCTTTTATTTCTCGTGTCGCTTGCCGAAAGTCCCCCTTTTCCTGTCCCGCTCTTTCTTCATCCCTCATCTCCGACCGGAACATCTCGTGGCTCCATTTCCTACCCATCCAAACCGTCCTCTTGCTCATCTCTGCCTCGTCGCTCCTATTATCCTATATCCTACGTTTGTTGCTATAGCTGCCAACCTCAGCTCCGCGTATATTTTAGAGGGTATATTTTTATTTCTATTTTTATTTTTGGGGGGGCCTGGACCTAGCGCAGCGACAGATCGTCTCGTCCTATCCTATACATAAAACTGCTGCTCCTGCGCGTTCCGCCCAATCCCCTTCTCCGCGCCGGCTCGATCGACCGCTCCCGACGTGCTCTGACCCTTTGCTCCCCGAGAGCTTGAGGCCTGCCTGCAGACGCCCTGCCGTCGCTGTCATCAACGATACGCCGCCGCCCCGACTCTCCCTCACCCTTGCGTCGCTCCCTCCGGTCCATTCGTACCGTTTTGAGACAGATCAACAATCTGCTGGACAAAAATTGACACGACCATTTTTTGGAGAGAATCCCGAGCTGTCGACTCCATCTTGCCATCCCCCTGGTCCTCGCCACCAATCGATTCGATCTCTTGGGCAGTGCCTTTGCTTGTCGCTACTTTTTCTCTCTCGTCGGCAGCTCTCTTCGGCAGCCTTGTCTGCGTCCGCATGCGACTCTGGATAAACGGCCTAGGGTTCTCGGCGCACCCACCGGCAATCCATCCCTGCGAACCCTGCCATTTTGGATCTCTAATTTAAACGCCAAGTTTCCTGCCTCTGTATCCGTTGCTAACGCGATTCGACCGCATTGGCGTACTCTCTTGTTCCCTGCTCTCCATCTTGAAGATATATAAGAGCGACCGACCTACATAACAAGCACCCACGAGAACCACCCGCAACGGTTGTCCCTGCATCTTCCCGCAACCATGCCCGATTACCTATCTACCCAGCCAGGTGAGTAGCTCGATGTGTGCTTGTGTGTGTGACGACGCGTGGCCATGTTCCGGGTTGCAAAGCTGCGCCCAGGCGCCAACAAACAGGGGGCAGAGCGCAGAGGGTAGAAAGCCAAGATCAAGAGACGGGGCAGTATGGTTATCGCTGCCATTGCCGGCATCGTTTTTTTCGTTCCTTCTTTCTGCTCCACTTCCCTTGTCTTGTCTCCTGTCGAGAACATCCTGCCCGGCGCTTCATCGCGTTTCGATTGGCTTGGTGTCGCATATTCCCCCTCCATGGCTGTTGTGCCTTGATTCGGGCCAATGCGACGGATTAATATACGCATTCCCGCCTTCCGCCTTCCCAGATTCGCGCCTTCCCTCTCTACATTCCTGCATATTACCTGTCTGATATGCTGCCCCGCCTTCGCGTTTGGCCATACAGCCCCCATTGCCCCCCGACTTCCTATCTTTCTGAAACCAGGACCACGCAACCAAAATCCCAGCCCACGCAATCCTCGTTCGAATTCCTCGTCTACCTAGCATTCAACCCCTTCTTCTCCTTTTATTTGCGCTTCTTTGATACGCTCCCTCTTGCTCTCACTTCAGCATCAGCCCCTAGCTCAGCCTCCTGGCGGCGTTTAAATATCTAGCGAGCTTTCTGTCCAAGAACCTTTACTTATCGTTTTTTAGGGGAACCTGGCAACTCCCATCTTTCTTCGAACAACCCGTTCCGGAATCGCGCTGCTTCGCCTTCGTTCCCACATACTCCAACATCGCCTTTCGCAGACCCAACACCCGCGACATCGTCAGCAAGACCTGTTTCTCGAAACCCATTCCTGGATCCGTCAAACGGCTCAGCTGCACCAAAGTCAAACAGCGATCTTTTAATCGATTTGGACGACATGCCGTCACAGACGAAAGCCAACGACGGAAAAGCGTCTTTCATGGCCGACATCTTTGTACGTCTGATCTTCATCAGCTGCCATAATCTACCCCCGTTCAGCTTTCGGCGTCCACTCTATGAAACGTTCCCACCCGTCGTCCTATCTCGTTCCCTCTTTTTTACCCCATTCCCTCTTTTTACCCTTGATTTCCTAACCTGGGGGTCTTTCACAAGCCCCATTTCACATCCCACCACACTATGCATGTTCATATGTACATACACTTGCGTAGTATTTGCTAATGTCTGCAGAGCTCTCTGAACATTGAGGACAAGACAATTCCTGCCACAAAGTCCGCTTCGGGTGGCGAACGCGCGCAGTCTTCTTCCGGACCACCCCCGCCGGGACGCGGCCGCCCCAGCGGAGGGCCACCGCCCCGTGCTAAGAACATACCACCGCGGCGGTCACCCTCACCCGGTCGCCGGCCATCTCGGCCTCTGGAAGACTCCTCGAAGCGGCACCACCCAAGCAACAGCGCTGTTTCTGGGCGTCCTGTCCAACATGGCCCTGCCCCGGATAGGGCTTCCGGCCGTCGCCCATCGGTTTCTAGCCGGCCTCGCCGCAACTCGGAGTCTTCTGTCGCTGGTGGCTCAGATGCCAATCTGCCTAACAGCGAAAAAATCCTTCGTGAAGCTCGGCGTCGGGAGCAGACGCTTCGGGAGAAGTCCTCGACGCGCCCGAGTCGCCGCAATGATATCATTGATCAATTGGATGCCACCAGCATTTTTGGAAATGGTATGAGAGTCTCCGCGTTCCTCTTCGCTTTATATTCTCTGACGCGTGGCAGTCTTCCATCATGACGGACCCTTTGATGCCCTCAACCCCCACCGCAACAGACACAACCGTCGGGCCCCTATGCAGGCGTTCCCGAAGGATTCGTTGAACAATGTTCTTGGCGGTTCCGGGCCTCTGAACGCGCGACCTGATCACAAGACCTTCATGGGCCAGGGTGAAGACGAAGCCTTTAGAGACTTCGCCACCAGCCGTGAGAAGGTTAGCTCGTCTGCCAACCCACTTATGTTTGATCCTCTCACCCGGGGCTCCATCGTCCATGGAGATGAGAGTCTTGGTCTGGGGACCTCGACATTCCTGGAGGGCACGCCTGCCGCCCGAACCACAATCCAACGCCGTGAAGCCGAAAAGGTTCAGGATATCCAGGATAACTCGCTGCAGCGGAAGAAATCGCTTGCACAGCGCTTCCGCAGCACGAAGCGCGGACCTCGGGACAATGCTGGCCGTGCTTTCAGCACTGATGGGTCTCCTATTGAATCTCGCTCTCGCGGGTACGGCAGCGATCGTCCGGTCCGCCAGTTTGAGGACTACGACTCTTCCAGGGCTGAAGAAACGATCTCCGTCCGCAGGAAGGCACCGGCTATGCCTGGCTCTCCTCCGAGCCCCCCTCAGTATCGTACCGAGAGGCGGCCTACTCTGCCTAATCTAGAAAGCGGTATTCCGATGACGGATGCTCCAAGGCACGGCCACTCTGCGACGGTTTCTGGCGGCGGCGCTGGAGACGACGCCCAGAAGTCGGGCAGCGGCCTTCTGGCCCGCGTAAAGAGCCTGAAGGGGGGTCGTCGGGCAGCTCCACCTCCTCCTACGAAGGACTCTTAGAAAGACCGCTTTGCAACAAGGGTCACGAAAAGGGCCGGTCGGATAGACCCGGGCAGTAGACGCGGTGGCCGGCACTCTGCCTAGGTCTTGCAATATGGGGGGGGCGAGAGGGCAAGAGGGCAGGAGGGCAAGACTTGGTAGTGAACCTGAACGGAGGATTGGAAGGTTGTGAGCGTATCACCGGGCGTTGGCCAGACGAAGGAATCAAGATCAAGAAGAAAGGAAGCGAAGAAGCCAAGCGGTGACTCGGTAAGGGCGCAAATGGGACAGGGACACTGGTCTATTTCTCTCTTTTTGACAGGACATTGTTTTTACCCGGACATGTTTTATGGGCGCGACATTGACACCTTTTGTAATTGGGAACCTTTTGTATTGCTTCTCTCTTCTCTGCCGCCTTTAGCAACCATTAGGAAACTACAGAAAAGGGAATAATCCAAAATCGCATTATGCCCTGCCAAAGCTGTCGCAGACTGGGTCAACGCGCAAGTCGAAGCTGCCTCATTAGTATTTGTGGGGCACTACGCGCCATCGCGCCTTCCAGCCGTGGAGAGATGACTAAGCTTGCAGTTTCTCTCAGCGAGAGATAAGTAACGAGCTTTGGATTCACAACCACGAGAACTCATCCTGACGGAGGCTTTGGCTCGCATGCCCTCTCCCTTAGAAAGCCCCTGCTGCGATGAATCCAGGGCGGCCGCTGCCAGCGGATGGACAGCACAATACCGAGCCTGGCGACACGGCTCTGCCGCGGACGGAGGTGATGCCTCCGTTATCAGGTTCGGCTGGATGGCAGCATTTCTCCTACCTGACTGGTTGTCGTGATCTGGACGAACGTGTCTTTCTGGGGCCGGGTGGCGGCTTGTCCGGCGGCGTCGTTGGCATCAGTGCTGATGGCGATAGTGGATTGCTGGTAAGCCGACCTCTCTCGCCACCGGCCCGTATCTTTATCTTACTTACGCTCCTCGGATGGTCTGCAGCTCTCGCTTCAGATCATAGCTCGGCACCTGCACGCCGACCCGGCAGCGACGGCTCGCCTGGTGACGACACACTCGGTGGCCCACGTCGTGCGACTTCTCAGGGGCGTGCTGGCTGGCGGTGGCGTCACGGACAAGGCCACACGGCCAGAGCTGCTGCGGCGCGTCCTCATCTCCCGCATCTACGCACCCGACGACCTGTGGGCCGTTCTGGAGGAGCTCGAGTCGGCCGTCCCGGTCCGGCGCCTATGGTCGGTGACCATGACGGGTGGCGGCAGCGACGACAATGCCCCCAACGGCCAGAGACCACCTGCATCTGCACCTGCATCTGCGACTGAGCCTAGGGGCCTGCAGGGCAGCAACGGAACTCTTCCGTGCTCGTCGATCATTGTCGTTACAGAGATCGACCACCACTTCAAGTGGATGCGCCTGCAGGGGCCCCATGGCCTGCGGCTACACGAGCTGTATGGGCAGCTGATGCGGCGGCTTCGCGCCCTGGCTTCGGTTCCCGATTCTCCCCGGCCGCTCATATTGGTGCTCAACAGCACCGTGGCCCAGAAGCCGTGGGGAGAACCCGCAAGGGTGCTCGGCGGCGAGGCAGCTGGCGGTGACGAGGACGACTGCCACACGTCCGTCTCAGCCGACACCAACGAAGGCTACGAGACTGCCGCGTCCTTGTTGCAGCAGCAGAGAGGGCAGCCACCCGACGCGACTGCCGGCCAGAGAGCCGACGCCAGACGGCTTTGCTATCGCGAGATCAGCAGATCGCAGAACGTTGCACCCCGATACAAGAGTTTCATGGACTACATGTGCACCTTGCATGTGTGCTTTACACAGGTGCCATCTGACGCAGCCCATGGCCCGACTCTGTGGGTGGTGACGGTCGAGAACGACGAGGCTGAGATCTTCAACAGCGACCACGAGCGATTTGGCGTTGTGCAGCTCTCAAACGGAGAACTTCGGGACGCATTTCCGGCTGGAGGAGAAGGAGAAAGAGATGGATAGGACATTTCCCGGCGGTTGCTGAACCTCTGGCTATCTATGCAAGAACTCTATCGACACACGAGGCAACTTTTCTGTCTAGAGCCTGGATCCTGCCTTTTTCCGCTTGGCCTTTTCCTGGTCACGCAGCAGCCGCCGCAGGATCTTGCCGCTCGGCGTCTTGGGGATGGCGTCGATGAACTCGACGCCGCCCTTGAGCCATTTGTACGGCGCCTTGTGCTCCTCGACGTGGCGAGCAACGGACCGGGCGACTTCTTCATCGGGCTTGGAAGCATACTCGTCGGCCTTGACGACAAAGGCCTTGGGCACCTCGCCGGCCTTGTCATCGGGTATCTGGATGACGGCGGTGTCGGCCACAGCCGGGTGGGTCAGCAGGTGTGCCTCCAGCTCGGCCGGGGCCACCTGGTGGCCCTTGACCTTGATCAGCTCCTTGATGCGGTCGACGATGACAATGTGCTCGTTTCCGGAGGGGGCAATGGTGACGATTGCCTCGTCGCCGCTGCGGATCCAGCGGCCGTCGTCATGGTGCACAAAGGTCTCGGCCGAGGCCTGCTCGTTGTTGAGGTAGCCCAGGACCACGGACGGAGACTGGACGAGGAGTTCGCCGGGGGTGTCGTAGGACGTCACCTCGTTTCCGTCAAAGTCGATAATCTTGGCCTTGGCGCCGCAGACCAGCGACCCGGACGACCGAGGAAAGATGTCGTGCTCGCTGGTCGAGCAGACCACGGTGGCTGTTTCGGTCATGCCTGAGACGCTGTCAGGAAAACACGAGCCGGAAAGGAGGCGCGGACATGGCATGGGGCTCTTCTTACCATATCCCTGGCCGACCTCCCAATTGGGGTAGATCTTTCTCAGCTCGTCAATGGTTTCGCCGCCGACCGGTGCAGCGCCACAGTATAAGAAACGGATGCTGCTCAGGTCATACTTTGAGCATACATCCTGTGTCTGCAGCAGACGGACGAGGATCGGAGGCACCTATTGGAACGCGAGGGATTAGTATCGGGGGCTGGTCATCGGGGCCAGGGGCCAAGGAGCCAGGGGGCCAGACGCGGGGGGGGGGGGGGGGGGGACGATGCGAAGCATCTGGGTGCGATATTTCTCGATGGGGGGGAGAAAGGACTCGGGCTCGAACCTGGGCAGCCCGCCGACTTCGGCGCCACGCCAGGTG